>JAKCPI010031510.1:0-72527 GCA_023213315.1 Euborellia annulipes | reverse complement strand
TTTATAAGGGTAGGTTCAGCCTCCGGAGTTGAGAAGCCTAACTTGCCCTTATTTAAATCATAAATATCTTTAAATTAAACTTAAATTAAAGGCGACCTACGATAAAGGTAGTCTGCCCGGCACGAAAGCGTGGAGGTCCGGGTTCGACTTACGGAGGCGCAATTTTTGCCCAATCAAACACGAACTTATCTCGCAAATTTGTTAACTTAAACGATATATTGACTGGTTTATTTACAGTCTTTTTGAGCGTTGTTTGAAAAAAAATCCATCTATTTTAAAATAAAGCTCTATCTAGTTAAACTTTAAGATTACATGATAAACAATATTTCTCTGACGGTTAAAACTGCCCGAGTAAGATATTGTAAAAGGAGTAAACCTCCTGTTCCTTTTAAAATATTTCTCTGGTTAGAATAACCATATTATTAGGAGAATTTTTAATTTGAATCATAGATAAATTAATCTTCTTTCTGAAAATATTTTTGTTTTTCTTGTATTTCAGTTATTTATTTTTAAATAAATTTTTTTTGTAAATAAAAAAAAGCAATATAAATTTTTTTCAATTTCAAAAAGTATATGGGATCCATGCGGATCCCTAACAAACTCAATAGATTCTGAAACATGTAGAACATGATTGCATCGGAACTTTTTGCCCGAATTTGCCCGCCGAATTTTTATTAATTTTTTTATAATTAAATCGGCAGAAAAACAAATGATTTCCGTCAAACCATATGAACTTCTCTCTGCTTTACAGATAATATTGAAACGTGACAAAGGGCTGACGGACAAAATAAAATCAGGCTATGATTAGAATGACCATAAAATTTTATGGTGGGGTCTCAGATTTTGTAATCTTTTGAAAAAATAATCTATTAAAAGGGAATATCCAATATTTGAAAATTTCATCTTTTCTTGTTCATATTCTTATTAATATTATTGAAATAACTATATTATTTTTGTATACAAGTGGTAAAGCCCCCCTGGACCCCCTTACATGCCTTCAGCGAGCAAATGCATCAAATTTATTATTGCTCACTATTTGGAAATTTTGCAATTGCTCGACTTCGGCGCAAAATTTTAAAGTTTTAAATTTCCTTCACTGACTCCACTTCCTTTGTCTCTGGCCAATCAGCGAGAGAGAATGGTAAACAGGAAGATAAAACAGAATTTAGTGGCTAGAGCTTTATATTATAGTAACGAAATTTATTTTTTAGAAAATAATTTTTATTTAAGTATAATGACAGACACATAGAAGCCGATTCCAAGGGGCCCAAGGGGCTCGAGCCCCCTCCCCCCCTCCCCCAATGTTGAGGGAAGAGAAAATAAGTCATCTTTGTAATCAGCAATCCATTAAAATGTATATAAAGAAGTATTGCTTGTATAAACTTTTATCAAAAAAATTATTTTTTGACCCTTTGAGTAAGGGGTAGTTTTCCCCATGTATATATTTTTTAGAAATAAATGACATTTTTGTAACGAGTGACCTTTAAAATGTATATAAAGACATATTGCTTGTAATTATCAAAGCAAATTTTTTTTTAACACCTTGAGTAAGGGGTAGTTCACCCCATGAATGTTTTTATAAAAATAGATGACATCTTTGGAATCAACATCCATTAAAATGTATATAAAGACATATTGCTTGTAATTATCAAAAAAAAAAATATTTTTTTGCTCGCTTCAGTAAGGGGTAGTTCACCCCAGGTATGTTTTTTGTAAAAATAAATGTCATTTTTGTAAAACGCATATTTTTTTTGGTTTTTTGACATAAGTTTTATTTTATATTTCACACATCATAATTTTTTTTTCAACTTTGTCAAGGGGTAATTTCAACCCCTTTCGGTAAAATATGAAAATATTGAAGGGTATAGAAGAACATATGATTATGTATGTATAGTTTTAATTTTGTAAAAATCCGCCCAAAAAAAAGATAATTATGGCCGCTTTTTTTCGATTTCAGCCCACTGTGCAACGTTTCGTGCAAAGTACTTGATAACGACTGCAGAATAAGCAGTCGAAAAGTTGTACACTATTTATATATTTTTAATAAAAATTTAATACAAAAATGTGGTGTATAATTAAAAATTCTCCTAATAATATTTCAAACCAC
Organism: Euborellia annulipes; assembly: GCA_023213315.1. Classification (NCBI taxonomy): domain Eukaryota; kingdom Metazoa; phylum Arthropoda; class Insecta; order Dermaptera; family Anisolabididae; genus Euborellia; species Euborellia annulipes. The sequence goes on along the minus strand of JAKCPI010031510.1, from coordinate 70,420 downwards.
AAAATAATAAACAGAATAACCATATTGTGGTATGCGAATTCCCAAGAGAGTTATAAAGTCCATATCGCGAAAATATTTTGTAAAGGCAGAATTTTAAAATACTAAGGTATGAAATAATACATTTACATAAATATATTGAACTATTTCATTATCTTTCTTATCAAATACAAAAATAAAGCGTTTGAAACAAGGGCGTCCGCAGTATTTTTTGCAGGGGGGGGGGGGGGGGCAAGTCACTTCCAGATAAGTTAAAAAAAACGTATTTTGATATTAATAATGTTATACATCTCTTAGTATTTAAAGCTTTCTCACCGCGGCAAGGTGGATGTATACTGTGAAAGGTTTTTTTGTATTTTCCAATCCAATACGTTCTCTCTCTATATATATTAACATATATATAGAGGTAAGAGAAAGTAAAATGATTGCGCCCTCCAAGCAAAAAGTGAATGTCGTCACTGAATTAAGTTAAAACCTGGATTTTGTAAGAATGATGTGTTAGAATGACTACTTTAGAAATTACTTTTTTCATAAGTATTGAGAAATTATCTTGGTAAAATAATACGTTTTTATGATTTAAGTCAGTATTAAATAACCTCTTGTGAAAGTAAGAGTATTACTTAAAAAAAAATGATAATCAAAGAATTTTTTTATTTAACACTTTTACAAACATTCGTTTATAAAACGATTGGTGATAATACCTCGATTTATCAAAATTTGGAGTCAAGAAAGAATTTTAATAATTTTATTAATCATGGATTAAAACATTTCAAAATAGAATATACTACGATCGTTATAAGAAATGAAGTTTATAAATATCAGGATCTTATGATAAAATTAGTAGAAAAGAAAATGAAGAATGTTATGGTGATAAATAATGATTCGCATTTAGAAAACTATCGAAATGAAAAATATGAACATTACAATATTTTATTATTTGACTATAATGATATTTCTAAAAAAAAGATATTATATTCATGCTGATGATTATATTATATTTTATATTGATCTCCAAGAACAAGATCATAAAATCCAGATTAGTCATAAAGACTTTTACAAAAAGTGGACGTGGTTTCGATTTATAATATTTTGCGATTTTTTAAATACTTTTCAATTTTGGGTTCGAGAGCCATGGAACGAAAATGTGTTAAAACAAATTCGAGATATTCGTTATGCTTATTTCAAGAAAAAGGTAAATTTTCATCAACAATCAATATTTATAGTTGAAAGCTTTAAGGAGAAATCAAACCCAAGTAAACGTAATTTATTTGATGAACATTTTAAAAAATATTGGAACGCAAGTAGTAACAGTGATTTATTAGATACTTTGGACATTCGAATTATAAATGAGCCGATTACAATGTTTGTATGGAAATGTCAATATTTTGCAGTTTATATGGAAAGTGTGTGTATTGTTGTCCAAAAAGGAGAGTCTTTTCCGCCTTGGCAAGCTTTAATCAGATCTTTTCATTGGATCGTTTGGATCCTTTTATTCTTATCCTGGCTCATTTGCGCTTTTACTTGGTATTTAATCCGAAAGGATTCTCTCTTCGTCAGTTTCTGTAGAATGCTGAGTCTCTTCACAACGGAATCGATTACTTGGATGACTTCAATTCGTACATTTCAACATAGAAGCTTTACCGTTTCTATTATGTTAACTTCGGTTGTAATTATTAATGGATTACAATCATTAATGTATACCAATTTACAATCGCCTGGAGTATATCCACCTATAAATACTCTTGAACAACTTTACCAAAATCAAATGAAAATAGCATGTCAATATTATTACCTTTGTCTTGGAATATTTTATGATAGCATCAGTGATCCTTCAATGAAAAAATACGCAAAGCAAATAATCAACCGATATTCTTTTGAAGGTAATTTTATATTAAGTAAAGAATATACTATTGACGATGTTTACCAGGATTCAAAATTAGCTTTGATCCTTTCCTGTGAAAATTCAAAACAAATGATTAATCAAATACCAAAATATTATGAAAGGCTTCATATTTTGAGAGAAGAATTAGTTACTGCTCCTTTGATTTTTTCAGCTAATTTTGAATACCTTAGCAATTTTCCATTTATTTCCAATGTTCATGATATGATGTTTAGATACTATGAAAGTGGAATCGCTCAATGGGTTTATCAATTTTATGAATGGAAAGAATTAATAAAAATTCTTTATACAGAAAAATCAGATAAAGAATTAAAAATTTTTACATTGGAAGATCTTCAGATGGCATTTTTGATTTTATTTATTGGAGAAACTCTGGCCATTTGTTTGTTTATTCTTGAAAATACCGGGTGGGCCATTAGTGCGTGGACGGAAGATTGTGGGCTTATTAACGGACATTTTTAAATTTTGTTGTTCGTATATAATGTGGGGCCTTTAGGGCTACAAATTAAAAATATTTTTGTTCCAATTGCACTTTTTATACAGGGTGACCCATATCAAAGTTATGTTTTTTTAAATGGAACGCCCTGTATATTATTGCATATTTGGGTTCTACGGCCAATTTTATTATGAGTTTATGTCATGCAATGTATTCCAAACCAAACCGTTTAGCCGCAAATCGGGTTTTTGTGAAAAAACTACTGTCTGAAAAAAATTGAATATCTCGCGAACCATAATACCTAGGGGGCTGTTCTTTTGTGATCTTACTAATCATGAAATGTACTAATGTGGGCCAGATGGGTAGCCCGGAATTATTCTTATGTTGGGAGATATGGCTATGCCAATTTGGAAAATTTCAAACATGGATAACTTTATTTTTTCAAATGGAACATGCTACTTTTTTTGATGCCAAGGGACGTGAAATTTAATTCTCTTTCTAATGACATAAGGTTGTCTATATCTATCTTTGGTAGTTTTCTTTTTATTCCAAAATATCTGATAACGAAAAAAAAATACATTTATTATAGACAAAACCATTTAAAAAAACAATCCAAACTCAAACAAAATTGTAATAAATGGAAAAGATATGCTAAATATTCGAAAATGTATTGAAATTTCCTTTAAAATCATTTATTTGAACTCCTAGAAGAAGCCCCGCTTGCTAAAATTAGGGTATGATTTTTCAACAAGATGGCGCACCTCCTAACCTAAACATAACCCTAATTTCTTTTTCGGGAAGTTCAAATAAATGATTTTAAAGGAAATTTCAATACATTTTCGAATATTTAGCATATCTTTTCCATTTATTACAATTTTGTTTGAGTTTGGATTGTTTTTTTAAATGGTTTTGTCTATAATAAATGTATTTTTTTTTCGTTATCAGATATTTTGGAATAAAAAGAAAACTACCAAAGATAGATATAGACAACCTTATGTCATTAGAAAGAGAATTAAATTTCACGTCCCTTGGCATCAAAAAAAGTAGCATGTTCCATTTGAAAAAATAAAGTTATCCATGTTTGAAATTTTCCAAATTGGCATAGCCATATCTCCCAACATAAGAATAATTCCGGGCTACCCATCTGGCCCACATTAGTACATTTCATGATTACAAAGATCACAAAAGAACAGCCCCCTAGGTATTATGGTTCACGAGATATTCAATTTTTTTCAGACAGTAGTTTTTTCACAAAAACCCGATTTGCGGCTAAACGGTTTGGTTTGGAATACATTGCATGACATAAACTCATACTAAAATTGCCCGTAGAATCCAAATATGCAATAATATACAGGGCGTTCCATTTAAAAAAACATAACTTTGATATGGGTCACCCTGTATAAAAAGTGCAATTGGAACAAAAATATTTTTAATTTGTAGCCCTAAAGGCCCCACATTATATACGAACAACAAACTTTAAAAATGTCCGTTAATAAGCCCACAATCTTCCGTCCACGCACTAATGGCCCACCCGGTATATACAATACTAGACTCAAAGCCCCGCCTTTGGCGGGGCTTTCGCCTAGCCAGGGGGCTGCGCCCCCTGGATCCCCTTGCTCGCCTTCGGCGGGCAAGTTTATTGCCAATTTAGGATATACATGTGTTCAGATGTTAAGAAAGGCTCTTGAGTTCAAGCGAGGGTACCGGCTGGGGACAGCAAAAGGGTCTATTCTTTTTTACTTTCTCTTACCTCTATATATATGTTAATATATATAGAGAAAGTATTGGATTCATGTCAAAAATTCGATGTCGAGATTTTGATGGATCTTCACGTTTTGAGGTCCCCTGAATCCAAAAAGTGGTTTTCGCGACATGGTCTGTCTGTGGGTGTGTATGTATGTGTGTGTGTGTGTGTGTGTGTGTGTGTGTGTGTGTGTGTGTGTGTGTGTGTGTGTGTGTGTGTGTGTGTGTGGGTGTGTGTGTGTGTGTGTTCAATTTTAAGCATTAAGGAATTGAGCTGAGGTTGAAATTTTATGTTTAAGTTTTGTACCCCCCGGGACCGGGAAAATAAGCTTTTAATCAAAATCGGCCAAAGAGTACTTTACTGATGTACTTTTTCAGTTTTTTTCGATTTTCTCAAAATTTGCTCCAACGATTTTTTTTAAAATTCAAATATCAATTATTTTTTAGATTCTCTTTAAAATGTATATTCTCATTTTGCAATTGAAATCTTCTGAAGACCACTTTACTCTTGTATTGCCCAATCAGTTCAAAAACCAAATAAAAAAATGTCTACAATTTTTATTCACTAAAAAAAAATTTAATTTAAGCATTAAGGTTTTTATTATAATAAAAACCTTAATCTTAAAAAAAAACGTTCTTCTTAGAGTATAGGTGTAAATCCACCAGTTTATGAATCAAGCTAAAGGGATTCAGAAGAAATTGGTACTGATTTTGAGAAATTCTGCGGCTCAGTATCCAATGCAAAGCCAATCTCTTTTAGAAAAATTCCTGGGCCTTCAGATATGAAGGAGTCGGGGGCAGTTAGTGCTAACTAACCCACACATATATAGTTCTGAGATATTTCAATTTGAAATTCTGAAAACAAACAAAACACCAATAGAAAATTCGTTTGTTTGCATCTGTCAGAGCACTCTAATGGCAGGGAGCATTCCAACCAAAACTGAAATTATTTCCTTACACGACATTCGGTAAGCTTTTAAGACTTTGGAGTTTAGGCTTTCACAGTTATTATCATTAGTAAAAGAATTTATTTTCGATTTAATTGTGGTCTATTTGTAAAAATTACAACGTTTGGCCACTCATTCATTCTGTGGCCTTCTTCATGTACAATTCAGCTAAGATTATAAAGGTTGTTACATCTGTGACAACCTTTATAATCTTAGATGAATTATACCTGAAGAAGGCCACAGAATGAATGAGTGGCCGAAACGTTGTAATTTTTACAAATAAACCACAGTTAAACCGAAAATCATATTCTTTTACTAAGGTTTTAAGACGTTCCAATGCTGGTTGGTATGACATCCTCTTTAAAATGAATATTCTCATTTTGCCCTTGAAATCTTTTGAAGCACACTTTACTCTTGAACTTCAGAGAAAAGATAGGAGAAATGGTTGCCATTGTAACAATATATAAATATTTTCCCATGTTTATGAATTTTACATCTTGAATTCTAATGAACCGTAGGCCTACTGTCGGAAAATAAATATGTCGACACAACCAGCCACACCAGATTTTTTGTTTCACTGTTGATATACCCTATATTGGCTTATTTATTGACTGCCCCCCTGTTGTTAAGTTTGCCCCACTCCTGCCCCCCTGCTGTAAAAAAGCTAGCGCCGTCACTGATATTAACATATATAGAGGTAAGAGCAGGGATGGGCAAGTTACTCGATTTTGAGTAACGAGATACAAAATACCAATTACTTCAGATTTTTGTAACGAAATACAAGATACCAATTATTCACGGGTTTGTGTAACGAGATACAAAATACCAATTACGTATTTCAAATACATTGAAAATACCAATTACAAACAAATTTTTCCTTGATTTTAAAATTCTTTTTGGTGGGGTAATTCTGGAACCCTAAATAAATTTAGTTTAGGAAAGTGGCAGCTAAACTTATATTGGAAACAGTGTTGGGCAAATTAAGCATATTTTGATTTGTCTACTTCATGACATAGACAAATCCCTAGTAGTAGACAATGTAGACAAAGACGTAGACAATGTAGACAAATGGCTCAGCGCTTATTTTCATTGGCTCTCATCTCAGATCAGTGATCTGTCATTTCTAGAAACAGCCTAGAAATTCATATACATAAAAATGTCTAAACATCATAAAAATAAACAGACATGTTAATGAATTAAAATTTGAATTAGGGAAACAAAATGAAAAATATGTTGCAGTGTGTCTTTTTTGCAAAAAAAAAAAACCTGCATAATACAGCTTCTAATATCTAATTCAAATAAAAGTCACTTAAAATTAAGAATACCGCCTTTATCAACGCTGGCAGATGTTTCTTTTTCACCCAATATCTCCCTATATTTGATATTCCACTTTAAGCGAGAATATTGGAGTAACGAACACTAAATTTTATATAAATATACAATTTATTCAGTGTTCGTTACTCCAATATTTTAGCTTAAAGCGGAATAGAAAAATTGTAAAATCACTCTTTATCTATTGATTTCGGGTATATTAGTATCAAAAAATTATATTTATGACGATACATAAAAAATTATGGTGTTGTTAGTCCCGCCAAATTTGTAAATTTTAATTGTCTACTTTGTCTACATGGATATTGTTCATTAGTCTACATACATTGTCTACGCGTAGACAAAGTAAAGTAGACAATTTGCCCAACGCTGATTGGAAAATACCTTTGGAAAATCGAAAACAATAAAATTAATCATAATATTAAAAAAAATTTATTTATAAAAAAATGAAAAGGTTTCAAAAAAACCAAGTTTTCAAAAGTTTTGTCGGATAATCTGGACCTTGATGGAGAATGAATAAACCCGCAAATGAAAACAATCTTTCAACTGGGGCAGAAGAACAAAGATTTAGTCGTTGAGAGCTGGTTGAAAGAAGAAAGCAAAAAAGTTTTTTAACGAAGAGTGAAAATTTGGCGGATTGATTGACTTCTCGTTACTGGTTTTTACTAAGATTCGGAGCAGAGAACCCACACGACGATTACATACAGTAATATTAAATAAATTAAAAAGATTTCAGCTCCCTCTGCAAGACTTTTTATACGGCGGCAAATTAAAAAAAAAAAAGTATTTGATATCTCGAATTTCAGATACCAATTACTAAAAAATGTAACGAAATACAAGATAGCAATTACTTTGCCTATGCTGTAACGAGTTACAAGATACCAATTAATATTGTATTTGGTATCTTGTATTTCAAATACATGTAACTGATTAACGCCCATCCCTGGGTAAGAGAAAGTAAAATAAAATAAGTATCAAAGACATTTATTAAAAATGTTTATTTTTTTTAATTTTCACAGTAATTTTCGGGCCAGATTTTGTTTTAATTAATTCAACATTTCAATAACTTTATTTGAATTTATATATCTTTTTAAAGGTTCTTTATATTTCAAATAAAAATAGTTTTTCAATAAATATCTTTTACGCATTATTTTTTTCATATAAGAATTAAGTTAAAACCTTGATTTTGTAAGAATGGTAGTTAGAATAACTATTTTTCTTTTTAGAATTACTACTTAAGAAATTACTTTTTACGTAATTATTAGGAAATTATCTTCAAGAAAAATTTTCTTATGTTCTAGTCAATGTTAAATTGCCTCTTTATAAAGTAGAAGAATTATTTTAAAAAATGATAATCAAAAATATTCTTCAATTATTTCTTTTTTAACATTCATTTATGAAACGATTAGCGGAAATTTTTCCATTCATCAAAATTTGGAATCAAAAAAAATTTTAAAAATTTTTTGAATCATGGAATAAAACATTTCAAAAAGAATATATTACTATCGTTATGACAAATGAAGTTTATAAATATCAGAATCAAATGATAAAGATAATAAATGAAGAAATGAAGGAAGGTGTTATGGTGGTAAATAATGATACACAAATAAAAATATTTCGGAAAGAACATATTGATTACTATAATATTTTATTATTTAAATATGAATTATTATTTAATTCTAATCGTTCTGAATCGGAATTTTATTTCTATATTCTGTTGATCAGATTATATATTATATCGATGATGAAGATCTATGTCAACAGATTCGGAGAAATGAGGCAAGTGTATTTTTCAAAGGATGGATGCTGTACAGGCTGTTGATATTTTGCGATTACTCGAATTATTTTCAATTTTGGGTTCGAGAGCCATGGAATGCAAATGAATCCAAGCAAATTCAAGATCTTCGTTTTGCTTATTTCAATCGTAAAGTAAATATGCATGGAAAACCAATTCAAATAATGGAATTTGTAAAAGAATTTGCTAACCCTAGTAAAACTAATTTATTTCTTGACTATTTTTATAAATATTGGAATGCAACTGAAAATGTGTTACCAGCCAAATCAATGTTTATTACAATTATAAATGAGCCTATTACATTGTTTGCATGGAAATGTAAATATTTTTCAGTTTATATGGAAAGTGTGTGTATTGTTGTCCAAAAAGGAGAGTCTTTTCCGCCTTGGCAAGCTTTAATCAGATCTTTTCATTGGATCGTTTGGATCTTTTTATTCTTATCCTGGATCGTTTGCGCTTTTACTTGGTATTTAATCAGAAATGATTCTCTCTTCATCAGTTTCTGTAGAATGCTGAGTCTCTTCACAACGGAGTCGATTACATGGATGGATTCAATTCGCACATTTCAACATAGAAGCTTTACGGTTTCTATTATGTTAACTTCGGTTGTAATTATTAATGGATTACAATCATTAATGTATACCAATTTACAATCGCCTGGAGTATATCCACCTATAAATAGCTTAGAACAACTTTATCAAAATCAATTGAAAATAGGCTGTCAATATTATTATCTTTGTTCCGGACTATTTTTGGAAAAAAATAATAATGATCCTATTATAAGAAAATTACGAGGGCAATTATATAGATTTATATATCAAGGAACATTTCTGTCATATAAAGATTTTACTATTGATGATGTTTATCGGGATTCAAAATTAGCTCTGGTTTACTCCTGTGAGACTTCAAAAAAACTATTAAATTATATACCAAAATATTCGAGACGACTTCACATTCTTAAAGAGGAATTAATAACAGCTCCGTTATTTTTCACATACGATGGAGGAATTTACAATTTTCCATTTATTTCAAATGTCCAAGATATGATGTTTAGATTCTATGAAAGTGGGATCGCTCAATGGGCTGACCAATTATACGAATGGAAACAATTAATCAAAATTCTCTATAAACAAAAATTTGAGATACAATTAAAAATATTTACAATGGAGGATCTTCAGGTAGCATTTTTAATTTTATTTATTGGAGAAACTCTGGCTATTTGTTTTTTTATATTTGAAAATATATATAAAATATTTAACCTTAATTAAAAGTTACAAGAATAATTTATTTTATTAGATATTTATTTGCGACCCTTCGCTGCCCCGTGAGGGCCAGCGGCCCACGACTTTAAGAAGCACTTTTATAGAGGACTAATTACTTATTTTTAATGTTAAGGATGTTTTAATAATAGATGTTTAAAAGTTTGTCTTTATTGATATTAAATATGATCTAATTTTCATTAAATTCTTTTTAAGCCTATTTGCTACATTCAATAGGTATATAATGTATATATAATAATAATAATATGCACTAGCGGTCCAGGAGGGGATCTTTAAACAGAAAAAATTATATTTCTTTATTAACTACCGTTAGGTAGAGCCTTGTTTGAAAAGGATGGAATTTTTTCGAACAATGCTAAAATAGATTGTTCATTAGCCAGTCAATATATCATTTAATGTAGCAAGTTTGCGAGATATGTTTGTACTTAAGATTGGGCAAAATTGCACCCCCTGGAGTCGACCCAGGACCTCCACGCTTTTGCGGCGGGTCAACTACGCTTATCCCAATAAGCACAACTCGCATCCGCCTATTATACTAATGAAATTAAAATTTCATTGCCTAGAGAAAGATCTTAAAAACTGCACGGCATTTACCAAGCAAGAATGGAACTGCGTCACAATTCTAGACGCCTCGTAGGGCTGCAACCTCACAAGAGAGGTAAAAGGCGATTTAATAAATATTAACAAGGTAGACAGAGGTTTGTTTTCTTGATTTTAATTAATCAAGGAAGGGTTGCAGGAGCAGAGACTGACAGCCAAATTTCTTTGGACTTCTTCTTCGATTGGGCCCTGACGATGGCCTCTAACGAGACCGAAACGTCGGCCCAATAAAAATATTTAAAGAAAGAAATTTGACTGCCAGTCTCTGCTCCTGCAACCCTTCCTTGATACAACTCAACAGCCACAACTACAATACCAACAATTATATATTAATGTGTGTCATTGTATAAATTGTGTGTATGAAATTTTTGTGACAGGACAAGTATGTCTTATTGGATTTATAATTGTAACAATTATTGTACAGTGTTTTTGAAAAATGGCGGGATGGTCTTTGGCCAACAGCCCAAAAATAAATAAATAAAAAAAAAATGTGTAAAACAAAAACCTTTGTTGCCTTCTTACATTATTATAATGAATAGTAAACAATACATCCAATAATTCTATAGATTTGTTATTTGGATGAATATCTAGATGTAATTGTGCACTCAATCAGGAGCACCGAGTAATGGAATGTTTGATCAGAAGGTGGCAAGTGGCTATGCCGGCAGATTATGGATCTGAAGTTTCAACTCATCTCTGTTCGAGTTCAACTTTCAGGAAATAATTCAACATTGCCGATGTCTCCTCTCGTGTAGGAAAGTGGAAGGAAATCTCGCCCCCACAGACACAAAGGGCTCAATTTGAGTTGGCCTACGTGCCTTAAAAATGAGGATGAATCCTAATTGGTTAACCTGGGACCTGCCGAGAGGAATGGGCCGGGTGGCTGGGAAGGAGCAGTAGGGTACAGTGAGCGCCACAATTAAGTCCCCACCTGATAGCTAGAGCTTTAAGTATATGGTATAGTATAAGGTGTATAGTGAAATAATTTTAATGTCTGAAAAGGTAAAACGTAAAACTTTTCAAATTTAAAATTATTTCACCATAAACCATATACTATACCATTTTATTAAGGCTCTAGCTATCAGGTGGAGTCTTAAATGTGGCGATAATAAAATCCATTCATCCATGGGATGGATATTTAATCAGAAGAGCTCTCGAAATTTTTATGGGGTGTTCAGCACTACCATTCAAAAGAGGAAGGGAAAAATTCACAAAAAAGGATTTAATGCAAATGAAAAATGTCTATTTCTTTCCTTACTTTTTTTGCTCTTTTTTCTGGATTCACGTGTCCTGAACATTAGGCACTATATGTCTCAAAGGAAATTGTTGAAATCACTGAGATAGTGCTCCAAATTATTCCAACTTGATGAATTGTGAATTTTTTTTATAGATTATAAATAATTTTTTTAAACCACAGTTGTACGATGAGGTTACAAAATTAAGAGACAATTTCTTTTTTTAATTTTAATTTTTAGTTAATTTTAATAAACAACCTCAACGTACAAAGACTGTATGTTGTGAAAGCAGTTACAAAAAGTTTCTTCCATTAAAAAAAAAAAAAAAAATTGAGAAAATTATTAAAAAATTTAGAGATCATTACATAGAAATAATTAGTAACTTTACAACCGGATTTGATTAATTTCTTTGCCCTAGCGCCTGAAGAGTAGGCATCAAATGGTCTTGAGGCGCGATGCATAGAAGCGAACGGAAGGAGTGCAGGGTCCAGGGAAAAAAAACAAAGGAAGGCAGACACTCGGTTAGTAGTGGGCTAGAGACGAGAAAGGAAGAAGACCAGTAGCGTAGCCAGGATTTCTGCTTGGGGGGGGGCCCAAAAATTTTATGAACACCCGGGAGAGGGGGGGTTCTCCTCCCCTCCTCCCCATGTTCAAGAAACTTAAAGTGGAGAAACTTTTTTTAGATAATATAAGAATTATAAATCAAAAACAAATAAAATAAAATTTTTTTTCTTGAAATAAAAAATAATTTTAATACAAAATTCGTAAATATTAAAGATTTTTTCCATTATTTTAGATTTTAGAATTTATGAGAGTTAATAACATAATTATTTAAAAAAAAATAGGGAAAACAATAAGTATTTTTTTTGTTTTGGTGAAGGCTTTGGGGGGGGGGGGCGGCCTCCCTCCCCCCCCTGAATACGCCACTGAAGAAGACGTAAACATCAAGTTAAGCTAATCATCTCCCTCCCCAGTTGTCGGAGAGCAAAGTGCCTAAAAGATAGGCAGCCAAAGTGTTTTTTTTTTTTACCAGACTGATAACTGTTTTGTTTATAATTTTTATACTCGTATAATTGTCCGCTTTGGACACCCCTAAAACAATTTTTCTGATTCGTAAATGCAAAAAAAAATATTTTTACGATATTCTATAGTTTTTTGACTTTCCAAAAAGCATTCTTTCGTGAAAATCCGTTGATTATTAACGAAATTATTAACAAAATTGTTATTAAAGTCTGGTAAAAAAACACTTAGGCTGTCTATCTTTTAGGCGCTTTGCATATAAGAATAAACAACTTATTATACCTGGTATATATATATTTTTAACTATTTTGTTAATAATTTTGTTAATAATCAACAGATTTTCACAAACGAATGTTTTTTTGGAAAACCAAAAAACTATAGAATATCGTAAATATATGTTTTTTGCATTCAGGGATCTGAAAAATGGTAATAGGGGTGTCCAAAATAAAAAATTCGAAATTCGATTTTTCTAAACTTTTAGCCGTTTGTGGTACGTCTAAATGACCTCCGATTGGGCTGAAACTTTAAGTTAATATGTATTATAGAATGGAAAAGAGCAAGTACAGGTGCAGCAAATAAAGAGAGCCTTTGGATGCCAAATGCCGAAAGGGAGACGTTCCGGACAAAATTTTATTTGTCCATCCTCAGTCCTTATAAACTAATTAGGCACAAAGTTAAAATCACAAAGCTAAATAAAAAGAAGCAGAGTTAATTGATCTGATAATCATTCACGAGTTAGGAAGGAAGCCCGGTCAATACAATAGAATGAATAGAATAGAATACAATATTGAAGAACCCCCTTGATTGCTCGTCTCAGAAAGAGAATGACGTTGTTCAAGATGCATGCTGAAAAAAAAGAACCCTAAAAGCTTAGAACATCCTATACGAACCCCTAACATCTTACTTAACTCATTCTGTCCTGAAACAACCAAGGCCCAGAACTCAGCACTGACCGACAGGGCCTCGAAGAAAAAGAAAAACATTCTTTCTCTCAAATGCGCGAAAGGGAGAAACATACGATAGAGGAATTTTCCTATTTCTCCTGAACAACGGTTAAAAGTGAAATGATCCTCTCCTGGGAGCCCTCCCTAACTCAAAGGGAAAGAACAACAACACCCTATGCCAGTATTGAAATGTGACGTCAATTCAAGAGAGCATCAGAGAATTACGACATTACGACACAGAAGGCCTAAACTCCCATAAATATATAAATGCGGGAGCGTAGAAATTTTCAAATTATTTTACGCCCTTCTGTAGAACTATTTATTGATTGGTGATCTAATAAGATTTGCGTGTATTCTTAAAAATTAACAAAGAAATCCCTTTATAATATTAATCCCATACACAAAAAAGAATTACAGGTTGTAATAACATCCTATCCATGCACTTAATCCAAAATATTTTAAATTTTAGCCAAATAAAGAAAATTAACAAAAATTTGAAAATCCTATATCTATCTCACTCTGCGCCCACGTAAATGTTCATACAGACTTTTGATGTAGTTGCTGCACTCTGGAATCAGCTGTAGTGACTGCCTTGAAGACTCAGCCGATGTCGTCGCTTCCACCATTCTTTGAATCAGTCAAATGGTGATGTCCAGCTGCTCTCTATGAATTTATGATGTCAATCCTCGGTGACGATTAATCCATATCTAAAATACAAATAAAAAATGGATTAGAGATAATTTTCATTTAAAATTGTTTTATTTTAAATTTTAGTGCTGGGATGCCGAACCAATATTTTGGGCACATCACGGATCAAAACCAGGGACGTCATTTGAGGGGGAGGGGCAGATGGGGCATTCAGCGGCGTAACTAGCCTTTGAGGGCGGAGGGGGCGAAGCTCAACTGGGGCGCCGTTTTTCGTTCGACCTTTTTTTTTTAGTATTCGAATCTCGTTCGGGCTGACATCACTGATCAAAACTGTTTGCATCTTACTTGTTAGTTCAAAATAACAATATGAAGTATTAAGAATGAGCGCGAGTGAGCCAATAATCAAAAATTATTTGAAGGCACGTCTATGGCATCATTAAACATTTCTTTAGAAAAAATGGCACGTTCCGGCTAGAGGGAAAAAATAATGCCCCGAGGTCAAAAAAATATACTCACCACTCAAATAAGTTTCAAATAACAAGAAATAACTGTGGCGTGTCTCGCGACTCGTCTAGACCAATCATATTGCCCGACTTTTGTGTCTTGTATCCCATTTCGAATGGGAAAAAACTTTGTCTCGCGACTGTTCGCGACCATCCTCAGCCCTTGTAGACTTATAATCTAATTAGGCAATTTGTGCCGCAACAACAATGACTACTTTGGGCCTAATTAGAACATAAGCCTACAAGGACTGAGGATGGACGAATAATTTTTTTTCGAAACTCCTCCTTTTCGGCATTTGGCACAGGGGGGGATTAATGCAATTTTGTCGGGGGGAGAGGGAGGGGCGGTTTTTTTTTTTTTTTTTTTTTTTATTTAAGGACTTTATCGGCATCTATGGCCAGTTAGGCCCCTTTTCTATTTATTTAAATTGATTGGTAACAAATTCAATTGAAATTAAAGACCGGAAATCATAATTTCTTTAGATTACTAGTTTTTATAACATTTTGAATTTGTTCTCGGGGGGGGGGGGCGATGATCGCCCCCTTTAATCCGCCTCTGATTTGGCATCCAAAGGTTCTCTTTATTTGCTGCACCCGTACTTGGTCTCTTCCATTCCATAACATCAACAGCAACTTCTCTTCAGCTTAATGTCATTCATTAATTAAATGTGTAAATTTAGAATGATAGTCAGGAAGAGAGGATGTCAGCCAAAAGGAGAGCCTCTGTCGATTAAAAATCTCCACTTAGAAGACGGTTCGGGTTTAATTATACGAGTAAAAATCCGTCATCAGTTCTTAAGAGATCACAATGGTGTTCACCTTCCAATAAACTCTTAAGAACTGATGATGGATTTATATAATTAAACCCGAAACGTCTTCTAAGTGGAGATATTTATTCGATAGAGGTTCTCCTTTTGGCTGGCATCCTCTCTTCCTGTCTATCATTCTAATCGTTGTACAGCCACTTCTCTTATCAACATCTATGTAAATTTAGTTTTGAACGTCCTCGGGGATATATATATATATATATATATATATATATATATATATATATATATATAGATAAGAGAAAGTAAAAAAAATGTGTAAATTTAGGTTAATATTCTAGCAAATTAATCAGAATAAATAATCTAACCTTAGAATTTTTCCATTGTCGCCAATGAAAATCCAA
Organism: Euborellia annulipes; assembly: GCA_023213315.1. Lineage (NCBI taxonomy): Eukaryota > Metazoa > Arthropoda > Insecta > Dermaptera > Anisolabididae > Euborellia > Euborellia annulipes. Next base: position 54,872 of record JAKCPI010031510.1, on the reverse strand, counting down.
CTGTTGATTCACTTATAAAAAATTATATAAAATTTCGAAATTAAAAGTACAGAGAGGCACAAAGAACTAATAAACATAATTAAATTAAAATATAAAAAACCAAACAACTAAAAAATAGATAATTTTCTTCTAACAATTGTAAAAAAAATTTTTTTGAAAATGCTTCAATGTAGTAATTCTTTTCCAACCCACCAGATAGCAGCATATGCTTAACTAGTACCACCAAAATCAAAATCAATAAAAATTCTTTAATCATCATATATAAATATTTTTTTATTTATATATCTTTTTGGAAAAAAAAGCAAGAATATTTTTATATTTTACTTTTTGATTTAAATTTAAATTTGAGAAAATATTAAAAATTTTAGTTTTAATTTCGTTGCATTCTAAACATGTCTGCCATGGCTCTACAGATATCATTTCAAATTGCGAGTGAGTTTTTAATTTGCCTTTAAATTTATTGATTTCACTCAAAAATAATGTTGAACAAAATAAAAGAATACATTTCTCCAATATTTTCAACAAATTTAAATTTCCTTGATCAAAGTTATGTAAAATTCAATGGTTATACATATGTATGTATATAGGACTATATTTTTCTTATTTTATTTAAAAAAACAATTGTATTCTATTATTTATTCTATCAATATTTCTTCAAGTTAAAGTGACAAAATCTACAAAATATCTAGAAGATGAATGAACATATAGGCCTATATATTTTTTAAAAAGGAATAATTATTCTTTCGGTCTTCAATAGTATGTTAATTTTTATTAAAACTATTTTAATTATGTACACTATGAATTGGGTCTTATTTTTTTGAAACTACCCTTCAATCATATGTCTTTATATATATAGCATAAAGAAATCAAGCTAGAGAAGATGATTAATGTTGTGAAATGTCAAAAGTCATTCATTCTAAATTATTTTTGATTTCAGGATTTGTCGACATGAAATCAGCTGTTTTTCAAATCTACTTTACATCATTTATTTTGATAATCTTAATGTCAAAATATGATTTTTCTAGTTAACAAATTTCAGGAAACTATCTCACGATTGCCTTTCTTCAATATGTTTATTTTACAAGATGAAATTCTGAAATATCGACATTAACATAGGAATTTCGAAAATTTCTGAATATATATATATAATATATATATATATATATATATATAGGTAGAACAGTGACAAAATCTACAAAATATCTAGAAGATGAATGAACATATAGGCCTATATATTTTTTAAAAAGGAATAAAATGATGGGCATTTTAAAACGTTTAATTTATTAAAAGTTAAAGGAAAGGAGACGACTGATTAGAAATCTCGATGAAGTGCCATAATTACGCAAGTATAACACAAGTGAGACCAGTCCTTGTTTTGAACTTAAAAATCATATTTTGATAAAAAAAATGTTATTTTTACTTAAAACTTCCTAAAATGAATTTTAGATTTAAATGAAACAGCCAATTTCACTTGTATTCTAACATGGAGCCGTAATATATTTTGAAGGGCTGTCGCTAATTGGATTATGTTTTTGTTTCTAGAGAGTCAAGCAAATGCAGCTGCATGTATTGCTTACATGCACACAGCTCCCTATAGCACTGATGCTCGAGTAATTCGCAATCCTTCGCTCTCCAGTCTAAAACGAGGCACTGGAGGCCGCAGTAGTTTCAATGGATTAGTCTGCACGGTTTTTGGCTCTACTGGTTTCCTTGGCAGATATGTCTGCAATCGACTTGGAAAAATTGGAACTCAAGTATACTAAATATCTCATTAATTTGAAGAATTTAAACTTTGTGATTATTATTTCATTGGTTTATAAAAGAAAATAAAAAAACTTTATTGGAAATTTTTTATGTTTGAACCATGAAAGTTTCCATTAAAAAATATATAATTTTTTTTTTTAAATAATAAAATAATCACAAGTAGAAAACGGATGGGTAGGACTTAATATTGTCCCTCACAGTACAGTTAGGGACAATATTAAGTCCCACCCATGCGCTTTCTAATTGTGATTATTTCATTGTTTTGAAAAAAATATAGGCCTATATTTTTTAATGGAAACTTTCTTGGTTCAAGCCTAATGGAGGCTCCTTTTCAATGCCCCTCTCATTATCACAATATATATATATATATATAAAGAATTATATATATCATGTGTTGGTCCATGAGGTAATTATGAAAAACATATAACCAAGTATTTATTAATTTAAATAAGCGAAAAATGTAGGTACCGCCGGGAGTTGCACCACGGATCTTGTCGATTTACGCTCAACATGCCCTACTGTTGGACCACAGTACACACTGCGTACTGTGGTCCAACAGTAGGGCATGTTGAGCGTAAGTCGACAAGATCCGTGGTGCAACTCCCGCGGTACCTACATTTTTCGCTTATTTAAATTAATAAATACTTGGTTATATGTTTTATATATATATATATATATAAGTACGAGAAATATAACAGCCACTTCAGAAATTGTCATTTTATATATAGCCTCAAGTAAAAAGTTAAAATAATGAAAAGAACAAAAAATTGCATATTAACTTTGCAATATGTAGATAGTTTTGGCGATATCTTTTTTTTCGAACCACTTTCCATGGCAGCGATAATTTATTTTTCGGCCACAATAAGTGAGATGTACATTAAACGCCAAAGTTAAGTCCCACTCATGCGTTTTCTACTTGCGATTATTTCATTGTTTTTATAAAAGAAAATGAATATCTTTATTGGAAATTTTCTAGATTTGATCCATGAAAGTTTCCATTTAAAAATATATAATATAATATAAATAATCACAAGCAATATAGAAAACGCATGGGTGGATCTTAATATTGTCCATCACTGTAATTCTGCCTTGCACTCATCGTGACAAACTAAAGAGGATTGGCAAATTAGACTGGGATAAAATGCGCAAAATGAAGAGTAAACATTGCTAGGAAAAATGCGAATTAAAACAAGGATAGATGGCCTAGTTCGAATTATAGAACGTTCTCTCGTCCTCTTGTTACGAAAAGGATTTAGAGTTATCGAGCCTATCTAAATATACAGCATTTTTTCGATTTACCGAAGTTTACAGCTGAAGATTTCGTATTATCGAAAAATTCGAATTATCGAGAGTCGACTGTATATATATACAGAGCCGGAACTAGGAGATTTGTTAGGAGGGGCAAAATTTAATTTGCCGCCTCTTGCAGAAGACAGCTATTATGTTTTTAAACGAGTATACCAGCAGAATAGGAGGAGAAAAATATCAACAAAGTTTTAATTTTTTTTTAAATAAATCCAATTTTATAACTTGAATTCATTGAAATTTCACCATATCTCAAGATTTTCATTTGATTAATGAATAAATTTCTATTTTTCAGCTAATTATTCCCTACCGATCGGATGAATATGATGTCCGACCTTTAAAATTGGTTGGTGATTTAGGTCAAGTCCTTTTCAATCAGATTGATCCGAGAAATGACGATGACATTTATAAATCGATGCAATATTCTAATGTTGTAATTAATTTAATTGGTCGTGATTGGGAGACCAAGAACTATTCATTTCATGATGTTCATGTAGATTTGCCGAAAAGGATTGCTCAGGCGGCGAAAGATTTAAATATTTCTAAATTTATCCATGTCTCGCATTTAAATGCATCTCCTAATCCAAAGGTAAGGAATATTTTTAAATAATAGAGTTATAAATAAAGTCAATTTAAGAATTAATTAAAATTTAATAAATAATATCAATTTAAAGTTTACTGAATATACATGGGGTATATTGAGGCTCCGAATTCAACCGACACACATCACATGCAACCAATCTCTTCCTAAATAACATTGACAAATACAACCCAGTGGCGTAGCGAGGGGTGGGCAAGGGGGGTCATCATACCCCGGGCGCTACTGACAAAGGGGCGCCAAATGGTCCGCAAAACAAAAAATTGCTGGACAATTTTTATTATAATTAATTTCTGGAAAATATATTTTAAATTTGGTACCAATGTAATATAATAATTTTGTATATTTACATATAAAATATGGTTTTCGAATGGGAAGGGGGGGGGGCGCTAAAAAGGTATAGTGCCCCTGGGCGCGAGTTAAGCTCGCTACGTCACTGATACAACCTTTGAGACATCTCATCTATCGATAAAATTTGAGGACCAGCAAGACTACGATCCCGACATCAAACCACCATCATTATTTTTTAATCCACCATTCTTGACCACAAAATGTGAGCCGAAATGTATCAACAACTAACTTGAATTAACCAGAGAAACGTAGTTTTCACATACACTTACAATTAGTCGCGGAAACCTTCCATAAAATATATATATATACCTGGCTTTAAACATTTATCTTTGAGAAAACTAGCGATGAATAAACATAATAAAGCAGCTAGTAATTTGTTTCATTTATTTAAGCCCATTGAGCTGACGATGCGGGCTCGGTCGAGACCATACCTCCTGAGCTTATGGGCTGTCAATATGAGATACATTATTTCTCATATTGACAGCCCATAAGCTCTGAGGATGTCTCGACCGAGACCCACATGTCAGCTTCATTGGCCTTTATATAATTTTGAAACAAATACTAGCTGCTTTTTCTTTATTCATCCTGTTTTCTCGAATAAATTGTATCCAGCTAATAAATCTACCCGTTTGGCTCGAACATTTATCTTTCTTCATAAGGAAAACTTTTTTATGAATAAATAAATTTCAAAGTTTTCTCAGACAATAAACTAAATTTAGCTTTTATTCAAGATTTGCAATTGATCGTATTATAGAGAGAGATTGTCATATTTCTCTCATATATTCAAATCTATAAAAACATAATTACTTTATTGTTTCAGCCTTGTGTTCTTAAAGGCGGTTCAAAATACCTAAAAAGTAAATACGAAGGTGAACTCGCTGTTCGAGAAATACTTCCCGAGGCTATAATTTTCCGACCATCTGTTATCTACGGACAAGAGGACCGATTTCTTCAATATTACAGTCATTTATGGCGACTTCAATTTCATATGTTGCCTTTATGGAAAAATGGCGAGGCAACAATTAAACAGCCAGTATATGTATCTGATGTTGCTGCAGGTATTGTTGCAGCCGTTAAAGATCCTAATAGTAACGGGAAAATTTTTGAGGTAAGTCAGATCTTTTTCTAGAAAAAATATATTTTTTTCAACAACCACAAATATTTTTTAGGCTATTGGTCCAAAGCGTTATCTTCTGAGTGAATTAGTGGATTGGTTTTACCGAATAATGCGGAAAGATAATGACGAATGGTGTTACTTTCGATACGATATGCGCTGGGATCCTACATTTATGATTAGAGCTAAAATTTCAAATATGATGTCTCCAGGGTTTCCTATTGGAAATCTCCACCCAGAAGGCATCGAATTGGTTTGTTTTCTTTCTTCTTATTTTTTATTTTTAAGTTAAACTTCTGGATCATTTTATAGTTTTTTTATTATTTCCCGCAAATTAGTATTCATTTGTCCTTTTTATTTTTTCAATGTATAACATTAAATTCTCCATCTCTTCCCCGGAAAAATATATATATATATATATAAGATTATGGAGAAAAACAACCATCCACTGCTTTTCACGTTTATTGGCAAATATTTATATGCCTAACGCAATCAGGGAATCCATCTTCAGTGCATCAAATTATATAATTGTAGAGTGTTTTTCAAAATCTAAAACGACATGAGAAACCATTCTATATACGGAGAGCAAGGCCGGAACTAGATTTTTTAGGGGGGGGGGGGGGGCAAAATTTAATTTGCCGCCCCCTCAAAATTTTTCTGCGAAAAATTTTTTTTTTTTTTTTGGAGACGCTAAATTTTTGCCACCCGCGTAACCAAAAATTTTTATCTATTTTCTTTACACCCCCCTGATATCTGCCGCCCGGGGCACGTGCACCCACTGCCCCACCCACTCCCCCCCCCCTAGATATGGCCCTGACGGAGAAGGTAACCTTCAAAGAAATTATATTTTTATATATATATAGTCTATGTAACAGTTATGTATACTTGAAAAATTTCCAACTAATAGTATTATATATATAAAGAAAAAATTTTTCCCTCACTGACTTACTCATCGAAGATTACCCTCTCCGTATATAGAATGGCTTCTCATGTCGTTTTAAATTTTGAAAAACCTCCACAATTATATGATTTGATGCACTGAGGATGGATTGCGTTAGGCATTCCGTAATATTTGCCAATAAATTAATTTTAACGTGGAAAGTGTTTTTTTTCCTCGATAAAATTTCCATCATTTTCATTCTGCCATTACCCAATTTTCATTCAATTCTGCTTCATAGTTTTTGCTACGGACTGCTCGCAAATTTCAAGTTAATTATGGACAATTTATAGTTGATCCGACTTGCCTCTTAAGGGCCCCTTACACGGTCAATAATAATGGCATTACTTTATCAGAATGACCATTAAAAAGCATGTGATCCTGATAAAGTAATGTTGTTATTATGTAAGGGGCCCTTTAGATTTGCTCACTGCTGAGGCTATCGACATGTTAGCTGTTCTTGACTAGTTTGCAACTATTAACCCACAAACGAGCACTACAGATAATCAACTCGCTCAAGATCTCAGAAACAAATCCAAACCTCTAAAACATCCACTAACCAGACCTAAGGACCTCTTGGGCAAGACCTCGAAAACAACCCATCTCCACCTTTACCTCATAAATAGACGAATGCAGAGATTAATAATGCTAAGTTTATTCATTTATTTCAACAATGTGATAAATGTGACAAATTTGGTGAAATTTAATTCGTATATATATATATTAGACAAACTGTTATACAAACAACTTAGCCTTACTTAATTACTTCTTAAATCCCCAAAATAAATTAATAAAATAAATATGGTATATTCTTTATAGTCACGGTTATTGGTAGAATTACTTTGAAAGAAATTTTTGCTACTCAAATTAAAGAAGAAGAAGGGGAGAGCTTAATTTCAAATATTTATAAATAAAATTTTTTTTTAATTTCAGGATAGTGTTAGTGACGTTTCTAAAGGTGATCTGCCAACATTAGAAGATCTTGGCGTTGTATTGACCCATATGGAAAATCAAGTGCCATGGGAGTTGAAACCATCACGAGCTCATGCTCATTATTTTGAACAATTGGGAGAATTTGCAACTCCAGCACCTCCTAAAGAATATAACCCCTGCTAATATAATAACTTTGTTCATTCATTTATGTAGATATTGTATATTTATATTTTCATCAACAACAAAAATAACAACAGCTTTGATATAGACTTGGAAAAAAATAATATAATAAAGTTTATGTTATTATACAAAAATTTGTATTAATGTCCTGATCCGATCCATTTTGTTTGAGATGATGATATAATCAACTAATTATATCTTTCAATATAATTAATAAGCAATTTATATATACACATATATATATATATATATATATATATATATATATATATATATAAGTAAATATTTTTTCTTAAAACCGCACTAACATGTAATCATTCAATGTGGGCAAAAGAAGCAAAATTCAAGTAGTTTCTAAATTGGATTGGATTTTTCAGAATATTTTTATTTTTTATTTATAGGTGTTTGATTGACAAGCAAGTGCAATTATCAATTTATATCAATTATTTAGCGTCTTCAGAGCAAATTTTAATTCTTCTCTAATAATAATCAAAAGGAAAGCCAATTGGTGTTCTTTCAATTATATTAGTGAAGATGACAGAATATTTTGTCGAAACTATTGCTAATTGCTCATGTCTTAACAGACCAAACACCAATAATTACTTTGAAAAATAAATTCATTCTAACAACATATCTCAACTATTTATGACCAGATTTCCCTTTATTTATTCCAGATATTTCTAACCTACCAACCATCCTCAGTCTTCAAATTATATATTGTGGAGGTTTATAACTCATAACTCCTCTTTTGGCACGCCTGAGTATCTTAACCCCATTTTTATTTTCTACCATTCATTCATAGCGAATTTAATCAAGAGTGATCAACTCAACAGCTGAGATTCTTTCCATCTTTTGCTCTTTAGAGCATTTTCCTTATTCAAAAAATCTGGTGTGACTGGTTGCACAGCGAACTTTCTCTTACCCTTCCGCAAGAGAAAGTTGGGTACAGTGCTTCTCACACCAGATTTTTTTTGTGTCGAGATATATTTAGTTGCCCTTAGCACCAAAGTTCCAAACTTGACCATGCGATTCGTATAGATGACCCTGAGCTACGAATGCTTCCACATCAGTAAAGTGTACTTTAAACAATTTTCACGAAACATTTCATAAATATACTTTTTAAAGAGCATCAAAAAATAGTTGATTTATGAATTTGGAGCGAATTTTGAGAAAATCGAAAAAAACTGAAAAAGTACAGTGAGGGACCCATGCATTTTATACTTGTGATTATTTTATTGTTTTAAAAAAAATATTAAATATTTGTTCAAGATGATAAGGAATAAATCCCAAAGAAGAATGCAGCCAAATTTATTTCATTTAATTTTAATAAAAATTCTTAATCACTTGCTGACGTTTCGGTTCGGGTTTGAACCATCATCGGAGCTACAAACATGGAAAATAATACAAAAGATGTTTTTTGTTTTACAAATCATTTGAAAAGACCTAATAAATTAATTAATCATACCTGTGATTTTGTCTTTATGTTTTTATACAATACATTCAAACTATTATGGAGCAAGTGATTAAGAATTTTTATTAAAATTAAATGAAATAAATTTGGCTGCATTCTTCTTTGGGATTTATTCCTTATCATCTTGAACATAATACTAGAGCTATAACAAATATTCAATCACTATTAAATATTTTTTAATGGAAACTTTCATAGTTCAAACCTAGAAAATTTCCAATAAAGATTTTCATTTTCTTTTATAAAAACAATGAAATAATCACATGTAGAAAACGCATGGGTGGGACTTAATATTTTCCCTCACTGTACTTCAGTAAAGTACTAGTACTTTTTGACCGATTTTGTTTAAAAGCTTATTTTCACGCCCTAGGGGGGTGTCTAACTTAAATATAAAATTTCACCCTTCTAGCTCTTTAAGTTCCTGAGATATTTTGTTCCAACAACCAATTTCGGACCCACTTTTTTGGACACAGGGGACCTTAAAACGTGTATATCCATCAAAATCTCAACATCGAATTTTTGACATAATCGCAATACTTTCTCTCTATATATTTCATATCAATGGCGTAACGTACACCCCCGCAAACCCCGCGATGCCGGGGTGGGGGGTAGGAGGGTCGCGGGCCATGCCGGGTCGGGCGGGCTTTCAAAGCCATGAAAAAATGATATATTCTTTTTTCCGTTTTCACCTAAGCCCCGAGGGGGCCGGGCACTCTCTAAGAAAAAACTTTTATTAAAAAATCTGTTGTGACTGGCGCACTGCACACAAACTTTCTCTTACCCTTCGAGAAAGTTGTACACCGTGCTGTCACACCAGATTTTTTGTGTTTCGCTTTTCTGAGTTATATAAAAGCGAGGATATATGAAACAAATACAATTCTGTAGGGGTTTTATTTAAGTGAAAATATTTCCTCGCTTTTATATAACTCAGAAAAAGAGGCGCATTTTTTTAATTTCACCTCGACTCTGGGCAAAAATAATGCGAGGAGCCCCTTTTTGCATCTCCGATGTTTTTGGATGAGATATATATTATAAAAAACATAATCTTCTTTTAAAGCCCTTCGATCCAGTGAATAAATAGCCTTACTCTAGCAGCTTGTGGTCATTTAAAAAAAAAAATTATTTTTCACTGTTTCTTGAAAGTGGTAGAAAATAAAAAGAAACAAATTCTAGGACATTCTTCGATCTACCAGTATTTTAATATTAGTGACTGATGCCCAAATGATTTATAGAAAAGATTCTTGTATGAGGTGGCGAATAGCTAAGCAGGACAAACTGCAGATTAAGGAACTCGGATTAAGGAATGTTAGCTCCGTTCGTGATCGAAAAACCTCCTCGTCGGGATTGAATGGTGGGAGATAATCTCACCTTCCAGTATCAGACATAAATGAGTCAATTTCAATTCTTGAATCCAAATAATGTTAGAATTTTTGTTTTCTTCTAAATAAATAAGTATATCAACTTCAGCAACACCATTTAAGAATTCTCGACTTGTTTCACTTTTATCACCTGAAATAAATTGCAAAATGTATGAGTGGCAAATATAACAAAATTCTTTTCTAGGCGGTTTTTGGCTTATGGATTGAAATTTTCTGAGATTTCATTCATGTTTACTAGATTTTAAAAGATCATCTATCAGAAAAAAATTTAATTCTAACAAATAATTATTCAATCGAAATTATTTAAATGTATAATATATTAATTTTATAATATTAAAAAAATTACCTTTTAGCAATTACTCCTCTAATATCTACTAGGAAAAACATTCCATTACAGAATAAGAGCAGCATAAATTAAAATTTTGACTTCATCTCGTAAAGAAAAAGGCAAATGAAAAGATTAGAAACGATGAGCTGTGAAATCAATTACAACTTTCTCCATTGTTGGCTATATACTGTATTTATTATAAAGTCTGATGTATATGAGCATACTTTCGTCGCTCTTTTAGATAAATATTATTATTTATTTATGAAAATCAGTTGAACGTCCTAAAAAAAGTGAAAAAAGTGAATTAGTATTGACTCTAATCAGTTAATTATGAGAATATTAAGTTGGTTTACCTTTCCTTTGCGAGATTTTTTTCTCTTCTCTTACACAAACATCCACTAAAGAAAAGTAAAAAAGTTATCTCTTTTAGTTTTCCGACAATAATTATTTACTTATGGGAAATATTTAAATGTCTCAATTGTGTTATTAAGCATGTTATAATTTCTGACCTGAAAAAAAAATTTAAATTAGCCTTAATTCTAATCAGTTAATTTGTAAACATTTTGAACTGGTATTCTAATTTATTTATGTTTACCTTAAATTTTCCAAAAAATATTGAAAATTTTCTTTCTTCTCTCACTTTTTTCCACTCACATAAACACTAAATAAAAAATAAACACCAAAAAAGATATTTTCATTTACTACAACAAAAAGTGTATGTAGTAAATGAAATTAATAAAAAAAGAACAGCAAAAAGATTTTAAATAATCCTTTGCTTGCCGAATACAAATATATATTACATTAATATCAATATATATATATATATATATATATATTCCGTAAACCGGGAGTTTAAGAAAATCGTATCAGTGAGAATGAGTGTGATTTTTTGGATTACGAGCAAGCGAGTGCAGGGGCTAACCAGGAAGAGATCCTACCTAGCCTAACACAAAATACGAAGACAATAGAGAGTATTTGTAACCCCGTCTCCACCATCAGATCGGTGGAGCCCTCGGGTTCCTAGCCTCAAGGATTGCAATTTGCACCCTCCAGGCTATTCCTGGAGAAACTGCACCCTTCCCTGACTCGCTTTACTCATAGAGCCACTTCAAACCCACTCTCAAAGATACAAAAACATATTAGACTCACGAGTGCGTCAACAAAAGACATCTTTTCGTAAAAGACAAGAACACTTGGAACCTGGGCTACGATCTTTCACTCAGATCTGACCGCATCTCTTTATGAAGCGTTCATGGAAGTAATCAACGAGAATATCTTTCATTTTAGCTCTCCGTTTGGATCCTAAATTAAAGAAACAAACAAAGGCATCCTAACAAACGAACCAGCTAAAAGATTAGAATTGGCACCTGAAGCTAATAACAACAACAACGAATATCCAACAAAGGCTTAAAATAAAAGTATTCTCGTTGATTTCTCTACTATTGGATTCACGAAAAGTGAATGCAGGTTCAAAAAAAATCCCTCTCGTTGGCATGGTGCACCCTCCACCCCTCTATATTTAAATCTTTAAACTACATTCTTGCACCATGCATAATACCTTTGTTCTGTTGCCACTCAGGAATCTGTAACAAAAAAGAAAAAAAATGAAATTAGAATCAGAACATTCATATATTTGGATTTTTGGATGTTTAGAGAATAAAATATTCACCTCCTGAGGGGTTGACGGTCGCTCGAAGCTCGTTGCCTGCCATTCGTAGAGCTGATCCATCGAAGCCCCCTGCACTCGTAGAGCTGATCCAGTTGATTGCACTAGTTGAACACTAAACACTGAGCACTGATCACTGAACACAATAGCACTGGAGCAACACAAACCTGCAAAAGAGAAATTCTTTAAGCATCTATCCTCTAGAGATCTAGTAAAAATAATTGCGCATTAGAATTTTATGAATGAAAGTTTAAAGGAGTACAGTGCCCAGGGATTTATCTCCACCGGCCCTTCCCTGTGTATGACCCTGCTTATATTCGATATGGCCAATTTCTACATTTTTGTTTGAGAAAGTGCGTCGCAAAATTAAAAGTAATATAAAAAAGAAAGATCATATTAATATGGCCTTTTTAAAATAAAACATTTGTCTTTGCGAGGGTCCGTGGCTCATGTATATACGTTATTTTAAAAATATTTTTGGTGTATGGGGGAAGGGATATCTTTAAAAATATGAGTTTGTCTCCCTCCTCCCCGAAAAAATTCTATATACGCCCCTGAAATGAGATGCATAATAAATAAACACCACGATTGAGGAAACCTTTTGATAACATGAAAAGGGGCACCGAAACTTCTAAAGAGGATGAAATTCTCAAAAAAACAACAATTAGAATATATTAAATATATAAATAGAAATTCAGTATAAAATCAAGATCATTTTCCTCACTTATTATGTTGTTTACAAATCATGATGCATTTTATTATGCAAATAAGACATTTCTAGCAAAAATTTTTATTCTAATCTATTGTTTGATCCTTAGTGAATGTATCTAACTATAAAATGTAAATGTACTTACCAAAATGTAGAATTTATAGGAATCCTGGGCCTGAACGGCATGTGCCCTGTATTCCATGTCAAGCCCTCTCTGCACGACTAAAGGCGATGCTTTGTCTGAACTTGAATCGAGCAGACAAGTATAGGCAGGACATAGCATGTAAAACTAGAAAGAAAAAAGAAAGAGAATTAGGAAAAATCTTCAACTCATACATATATATACACACACAAACATTTAATAGATAATGGATTCATGGGCGTACCCAGACATCTTGTTAGGGGGGGGGGCAACCCCTCGTTAGAGCGAGGAGGGGGTTTGCAATTAATATATACATAGATTATTAATTATTTATTTAAATAAAAAAAAATTAAATTAAGATTGGGGCGTTAAAAAAAATTCCCAATGGGAAAAATATAAATTTGTTGTTTTTTTTTTTACTTTTAGGACAAGCCAGGGGAGGGCAAAGGCCCCCTGCCTCCCCCTGGCTACGCCCATGGATAATTTAGTAAATTGAATATTGGAACAAAAAGCTCTATACCCAATGCTTTACAATAGGAAAATTCTCGATTTTCAAAAATATTTTTAGCCTCGAAATTTGGGGATTTTCCTGGGGTGTCCATAATGGCACTGTACAGTGAAGGTCAATATTAAGTCCCATTACATGTGATTATTTCATTGTTTTTATAAAAGAAAATGAAAATCTTTATTGGAAATTTTTTAGGTTTGGACCATAAAAGTTTATTAAAAAATTTATAATATTTTTTTTTTTTTTTTAAATGAAATAATCAAAAGTAGAAAACGCATGGGTGGGATTTAATATTGTCCTCACTGTACAAGAGTAAAGTGGTCTTCAGAAGATTTCAAGGGCGAAATGAAAATATAAGCATCTAAAAAATAGTTGATTTATGAATTTAAAAAAAAAATCGGAGCAAATTTTGAGAAAATCAAAAAAAAACTGAAAAAGTACATCAGTAAAGTACTAGAAAAATGTTCACATAGACCAATTTGCAGGACTCCCTTTTTTGGACTCAGGGGACATTAAAACATGTATATTCATCAAAATCTTGACATGATCGCAATACTTTCTGTAAACTTATATATTTAATATATATAGGGTAAGAGAAAGTAAAAAATGAGATTCCCTAAACACAAATTAATTCGATTAGGCAAAAGTTTTTCATTTCCTTAAATTATCTCTTATTTTTATTTATATTCTAAATACTTTAAATAATCACAAACCCCCAATTTTATAAAATAATACATTTTTATAAATGAATCTTAATTTATATTCTTATGAAGCACACTTTATTGTATTATTTAACGTTTAATTAAATATATTTATATAATTAATTCTAGTCCCTTAAAATGATTTTGATAAATCTATTCTCTTCTCTTTCAAATTAGAAAATCAACTTTTATTTTAAATATGAAAATTGATTTATTGTAATAAAAAAAAATATAAATATATATATATCATTAAATCAATTTTCATATTTAAAATAAAAGATGATTTTCTAATTTGAAACATGTGAACATGTGAGCACTCTAAATAATCGAAGGAATTATTTAAAAAGAGGCAAAAAAATGTTTAAAATGCGGAAAGAATGAATATTATCTGATTCCAAAATAATCTCCCAAATAAAAACTGGAAATTTATTTTTTGAATTGTTGAATTTACTATCAAATAAAAAGAAAAATTATTTAGGTTGTCAACTGCATCTAAATAAGACTTGAAATAAATTAAGATTCAAATGTAAAAAGGCATTATATTAAAATTTTATTACCTGTCAGTCAATGATTTTGGTGATTTGAAACTAACACTATATTTAAAATAATTCACTTTAAGAAATTAATTAGTGGAATTAAATGAATTAATAAAATACAACCAAGGGTTTATAAAAGAAAATAAATAAATAAATAAGAAATATGAAAAGAGATGAAAGATTAAAAGTTAGGCAACTAGTTTGGTTAAATGACAATCACATATAATTTGTTAGAAATAAATATTACATAATAAAAATCATGCGAGATGGATTAATTTTCAAGAGAAATAATTAAATTTACCTTTTAAATGGTTTGATAAATGAAAAAACAACGAAATTTTACGCGGCAATCACATGCTTGCATTCACAAAGTGACAGATCAGAGAGGCTGCCAAAATGGACGACAAACTCTTTGACAATTATTCATAAAAATAAATTTATAAGAGAAAAAAAAAAAAATTTATAAAATAAATTATTCTAACGTTAAAAAATAATTTAGAATAATTTTTTATATACATTTTTATTTTTATTTTAATTTATTTTTCATTAAATCAAAAAAAAAAAAAAAAAAAATTAAATTCACATGTCAGTTAAAAATTCGTATTTTTCTTTTTCAAAGCAATTAATTTATTTTAAAAACAAAATTAATTTTAAAAAATTCTTACATTCCATATTTTTAAGTCAAAATAATTTATTATTTAAATTTGATTTTTCATATGAATTTTGTTTCATGGGATGCTGGGGGTAAAGGGGGTTATTACCCCCCCTGAAATTTAAAATTTTTTTTTTTCGGAAAAATATTTATTTTTAATGTAAAATTTTAAAAATTAATAATTAAAAATTTGATTTCTATTTATACTCTGTCAAACAAGTACAGAATGCGCCTTTAAATTACCGAAATTAAGAAAAAATTGTGTGCTGTGCGACCAGTCACACCAGATTACCCCCCCTCCCCCCAGAAACACCTCTGCATCAGCCCTTGTTTGGAATTTATGTATAATTAACAAATTTGCATCGCTCAAAGCCAAGGGCGGATCCAGAGATTTTTTTCAAATCTCGTGGGGGGTGGGGGTAATTATCACCTTTACCCCCCCCCCCCCCCCTTGTATCCGCCCTTGCTCAAAACGAGGAGAGTAATTTTATAAAATCTGTTTAGGTATTATTATTATTATTGCGAGTGTTCAGATGTTAAGAAAGGCTCTTTTGAGTTCAAGCGAGGGTACCAACTGGGGACAGCAAAAGGGGCTATTACTACCCTATTCTTTTTTTTTCAACTGATTGCCTAGCTCCTTCCCCAGCTCTAGTCGTATACCTGGAAAGCTGGGACTCAACTTCCTCTCTAATTTCCAAGTCAACTTCCCAATTTTTAAGAAATTTGTTTACTACTTTACTCCCTATTTCATTATGTGTACTTAATTCCAAAGAGATTTATTAAAAATTGTAGATTTCTATAGAACATATACATATATACATACCGGTACAGTGAGGGTCAATATCAAGTCCCACCCATGCGTTTTCTACTTGTGATTATTTCATTGTTTTACTTTCTCTTACCTATGTATATATGTAATATATATATAGAGAGAAAGTATTGGATTCATGTCAAAAATTCGATGTCGAGATTTTGATGGATCTTCACGTTTTGAGGTCCCCTGAATCCAAAAAAGTGGTTTTCGCGACATGGTCTGTCTGTCTGTCTGTGTGTCTGTCTGTCTGTCAGTCTGTGAACAAAATATCTCAAGAACGAAAAGAGCTAGGAGGTTGAAATTTTATATTTAAGTTAGGCACCCCCCTGAGACGTGACACGAAGCTTTTGAACAAAATTGGCCAAAAAGTACTAGTACTTTACTGATGCAGTTTTTCAGTTTTTTTCGATTTTCTCTAAATTTGCTCCAACGATTTTTTTTAAAATTCAAAAATCAATTATTTTTTAGATCTTCAATAAAATGTATATTCTCATTTTGTGATTGAAATCTTCTGAAGACCACTTTACTCTTGTACTCCATAGAAAAGAGGAGAAATGGTTGCCATGGTAACAAAATATAAATATTTTGCCATACTTATAAATTTTACATCTTGAATTCAATTGTACCCTACTGTCGGAAACTAAATACATGTCGACACAAAAAATCTGGTGCGACAAGCACAGAACACAACTTTCGATTACCGAAGGTAAGAGAAAGTTGTGTGCTGTGCGCCAGTCACACCAGATTTTTTAAAAAATATTACATCTCTTTTAATGGAAAGTTTCATGGTTCAAATTTCCAATGAAGATTTTCATTTTCTTTCATAAAATAATGAAATAACACACAAATAGAAAACGCTTGGGTGGGACTTAATATTGACCCTCACTGTGCATGTATACATTTTCATTTCATATATATACTTTTTGGGCGATTTTGTTCAAAAGCTTCATGTCACGTTCAGAGGTGCAGAGATATTTAAACACACACACAGATATACAGACAGACCATGTTGCGAAAACCACTTTTTTTTACTCAGGGGACCTCAAAACGTTATCTCAACATTGACATAAAACCAATATATAAGTAAGAGAAAGCTACCTAAGACGCCATTTTTATCCCTCCTATATCTCCTGAATCGTTCACTTTGGTGTAGTGGCGGATCCAGAGGAGTTTCTCGGGGGGGGGGGGTAATCTGGTGTGACTCGTCGCACAGCACACAATTTTTTTCTTATAATCAGTAATTTAAAGGTGCATTCTTGTTGTTTATCAGAATTTATATACAAATCAAATTTTTAAGTATTAGTTTTTAAAATTTTATATTAATTTTTTACCAAAAAAATATTTTTCTCAAATCTCCGGGGAGGGGGGGGGGGGTAATTACCCCCTTTACCCCCCTGAATCCGCCCTTGCTTTGGTGTGATTATGTACTAGAGCATGTTCGTAATTTAATTTAGATTATTTTTGTATATATGAATTTTTGAGGGAAACGGCATAGTTTTCGAGATATTTGCGAAAAACCATTATTTCACCTCTTCTCGCCCTCCTGCAAAAACTCGACGCTCAAAATAGTGTAACTTTTTATTACATGCTACTGGGAGGGATAGAACAATTTGGCTTTGGAGGAAAACTTTTTTTTTGTTGGGGTTTGTCCGTTTTTGGAGCTAATTGCACTATGCTAATCGTGAATGCGAAGTGAGTAGTATGAATACAGGGTGGTTTTTAATTTAATCATATCTGGCCTCTCATCAATTTTATTACCATTAGATCGGTTTTATAAGAATCTCTCCGTTAATTTAGAATTTAGTTTTTTATATATTTGAAGGTTTTTTTTTCAGAAAAGATTTATTAGTTTTAAGAAAATTAATTTCTACACCTGGCTAGATTTACCTTGTGACCTTTTTTATTATTATAATTCATATTTTTATTTAATTTTGATTGGATGTATGACATTTTCTTATAAATTGAATTTTTCTTTTCAAACGATTGATTGATTCGTTGCGTGATCTTAAACGTGAAGGCCTTTGACTGGGATTCGGACTTCAATTCGCCTTCATTCAGTTGTTGCCCTGACACGAGATGGGCAACACCGTCTCTTGAGTGGGGGAAAAAGTCTAAGTGAATCATCGGTCATGTTTAATAGTAGGTCTTCCGTTTTGTTTATTTTATTGCACCATCAGGTTACCAATCTTCTTAATAGAATTAATAAAAGTCATCGGAAAATGTGGGCGAAGCTAAAATTTTTAGAACCCCCCCCCCTCCCCTGCCATCCTGGGTGAGGGAGTAGAAAAAACCAACAAAATATTTTTTTTAAATCGACCCAAAATGCCAAAATTTGGCCACTTGATAGTAATTAAAGGGTTTGATTTTTTTTTTAGGAACCACCACAAATCAACATCTTCCTTTATCGTCAGTAGACCTATATAAGTCTATATGTATAGACCTATTCGGAGAAGAAATGCAAGTTATATCGGTAATTAAATAAAATTGTCTGTCGAGGTTTTGAGGCATTGATTTTTTTAAATTTTTTAAAGATTTTTTCGGCATCTAAACCCATTTAGATCCCAAAATGATTGGTAGCCAATTCAAATGAAATAAATTTTTTCTCGCTTGGAACGGAAAGCGAACTCCTGGGTTCGCTTCCCGGGATCCTAGGCACGAGAAGCTACTGTCTTCTCTCTAAGATACGGATCACGGGTAATTGACTAACAAGTCTGAAATAAAAATTTGTTTTATTTAATCCCCGGCTACTCAAAAAGAGAATTTTTGAAGAAATGAAATAATCAACAATATAGACAATATTTCAGAGGATATTTTCTTAATTATTAGATATTCAAATAGCCTCGCGAATAAAAGTTCTCTGAGGGGATGGAGTGGGGACAAAAACCGTCCCTTCTACTCTGCAACTCATAAAGAAAAAAAGTAAACAAATTCTAGTGAAAGTAATTAAAAAAAAACTCTTATCTCTCAAAAGTTTTGTGCCCTAAAACTCTCAGCTTAATAAATTAGTGTTTTTTAATTAGGGGCAAAATATTTGTAATTATTTCTTGGTTCAATAACAAAGCCATCGATGCGCGCAGTATTAATTATAATTTGGCATTTCTCCTCTTTCAATTGATTCCTTCGATATCCTAAAAATATAAAAAATTAATTTTTTCTTGTGATTGTTTCCAGTAAGGTGACACACCATGTTCTGGTTGGTAATTTGCCTGTTGACAACCGATTTTGATGGAGTGTTCATGCAAGATGATGAATTTCTCAATTCGAATAATTTCTACGCCACAATTGGTGAGATTTCTCTCTTTTTCCTGGTTAAAAGTCTTAAGTCCTCATCTAGGACACGTGGGGGGAACACGAATAGGCGCCGGTCGAAAATCGGTCAAGGATAGTCGAAGCTTTTAAATATTCTATTAGATAAACAGCCCCTCTACTAGGGTCTAGGGCATCTTTATTTAATTGTTTCTATTAAAGAAGAGATTTATCCTGTTGCAGGGGCGAATTTGGGAGCGTGTAGAGTCTCAAAAAGAAGGGGGGGGGGAGCGGTTGCCAATGGACCGTCACTAACCGGTTTAAATCCAAATAAATTTTGAAAATTGTTTTACTTTGTTATTAAATTTATTTTTATAGGGGTGACTGTGTCAAATCCGGAATTCTTGCCGCATCTAAAGAGAGAAATTTATGAAATTTTACAACTCTACAGGAGGCCCTTGAAGTGGACTATTCACTATAATACAGGAATAAATGTCTCTACACAAGGTAAGAAGAAGAAGATTGACGATTATTAATAAGTTATATAATTAAATTTCTACAATGCGAAATTTATAACACAATTTAAAAAAAATTTATTTGATCCTTTGATATCAGATCTGACGGCGTTAATCAGCGTTGGCTCCTGTGAAGATATTTGGAGGATTCAAGAAAACACAGATAATCCTTCTCTATTACATCTCGCAATTACTGGTAAATTAATTATAATTTTTGGAATGGAATTTTTTTAGTTTTTTTTTTTAACTTTGGACAGCCCTAATACAGTTTTTCTGATCTCTGAATGCAAAAAACATATATTTACGGTATTCTATAGTTCTTTTGCTTTCCAAAAATCATTCATTCGCGAATTAATTATTTACTTAAATTAATGGCGGATCCAGAGGTGTTTCTCGGGGGGAGGGGGGGGGGTTAATCTGGTGTGACTGGTCGCACAGCACACAATTTTTTCTTAATTTCGGTAATTTAAAGGCGCATTCTGTACTTGTTTGTCAGAATATAAATACAAATCAAATTTGTGAGTATTCATTTTTAAAATTTTACATTCAAAATAAATTTTTTTTCGAAAAAACCCTTATCTTAACTTGACTTAAATATATCTAAATAATTTAAATTTAATTCCTATAAACTCTACTGTCGGAGAGAGAGCAAAGCGCCTCTAAGATAGGCAGCCAAAGTGTTTTTTTTTTTTGTTTTTTACCAGACTTATCACTGTTTTGTTTATAATTTTTA
This sequence comes from Euborellia annulipes, assembly GCA_023213315.1. NCBI lineage: Eukaryota > Metazoa > Arthropoda > Insecta > Dermaptera > Anisolabididae > Euborellia > Euborellia annulipes. The sequence goes on along the minus strand of JAKCPI010031510.1, from coordinate 34,293 downwards.
TACTGTATAATTGAATCGACCACTATTACCATCTCCGTGAATGAGATTAATTAATGTGACTTATTTTATTTCAAGCCTAAGACGTAGGCTTATATGGGGTAGCCCTCGGGGCTGGGGGTTAGCGGCTACCTCGTATACCAAAGTCGGGTTCCCCCACGTCCGAGATTTTATTTAGCCATTTGATACCAAATGACTTAAATAAGAATGCCTGGGCCCCAAATATGTATATTAATCAAGGATATCGTCAAAGTCTTATATGGCCTGAGTTGCCGAAAAGACTGTGTGAACGTGTGTGTGAGTGTGAGTGAGAATGAGAAAAAGTGTGTGTTAAAAAAAAAAGTATGGGATAATTTTTTTTTGTTTATCTCAATATCTCGCGGCACCCCTTAGCCAATCATGCGGCGCCTTGGGTGCCGGGGCACACCGGTTGGGTACCACTGTATTATAGCCTACCAATTATTTTCGTCAGAAAAAGAAATAAAAAAAATTTTTAGGCATGAAACTTTGTGTTTAATTTTAGAAACGGAATGTACCCGATTACCCGAATTGCGAGGAATTACTGCGCCTTTGACACGGACACCCAGTCGACAATTGTCTCAGTTGGCCCTCGATTTAAGGACATCTCACTCCCTTAAATGGCAACGCATCATACTACTTTACGACATGACTTTTGGTATGAAAAATTATTTATTACATTTTTTGTTTGACTAATGCAGAGAATATTCAGGGAAGTATTTATTTTCGATTGGGAAAAGTAAACTATTTTGGAGGATTAAAGGATTTTCAAACCCCATTTTAAGGTTTTATTTTCTTTTTCAATTTAAAGGTCCATCGTATCTGGATAATTTAGAAGAATCATTTAGAATTTCGCTGCCAGGAGTGAAAAATATGAAGGAAAATACGATGGTTATTTTCAAAATTAATTCCAGTGAAGATGAATGGAGCAGGTAATAAAATTATACCTTATATTAGCTCTAGACTTATTTCGATTAGGTAGGCATTATAGAATGATAAAACTTTTTACTTTCTCTTAACTATATATGTTAATATAGGGAGAGAAAGTATTGCATTCATGTCAAAAATTTTAAAATGTTTATTCCCATTTTGACATTGAAATCTTCTGAAGACCATTTTACTCTTGTACTTCATAGGAAAGACAAGAGAAATGGTTGCTATGGTAACAAAATATAAATATTTTCCCATACTCAAAAATTTTACATCTTGAAATTCGAATGCACCGTGCTAAATATTGATAATTAAAGGACAAAATTCTACTTTTCAGGAGAGCCAAAAAAAGAAAAAAAAATTTCCCCCTAACTTTTCTGACCTTAGTTCTATTTTAATCTTTGAAAGACATTCTTCTCAGAATTTCTAATCTTTTTTGACAAATTTGCGCAAAGTGCTAGGTTGAAAAACACTATACCCTAATAAATACCTATGATTTCTAAAATATCTATAAAAAATTTAATGGCGTAAAAAAACACTTTTTTTTTTAAATAACACTATTTTAATTAGACTGTTTTGTAAAGCTCAAAAAGCTGAACATTTCTGTATATATAACTCATTTTTGTTATTTTGTCCTTTGCGACCAATTTCCAAGTATCGATATATGTCAACACAAAAAATCTGGTGTGAAAAGCATTTATAATGAAGAAGAAAACTAAAATGGGCTTATGTCTTTATTCACCGGAAAAACGCCAATGTTTTTTACTTAAAAAATTAGTTGGAGGGGTTTTCAGACTTTTCACGGACTATTTTTCTTCCTCAAAAAAAAAAATTTGGCAATTTCTTTTTAATTTTCAGACGAGAAGAAATCAAAAATATTCTAATGGGAATTGATCCTACTAAATTAGGAAGTAATTTTTTAATCTTTGTAAAAAATAGTCTAGTTAGACTCATCCTGGAAGAGGTAAATCGAAATGGATTGGTTCTATTGTGACAATTGAGTTGAACAAAAAAAGAAAATCATAATTTTTCAGGTGAGATCTTTAGGTTTGGCAAAGCCGAGCTGCCAGTTTCTGTTTATTCTTCCTGAGGGCCTCGTTCAAGGGATAGAATCTCAAATAACAGAGGGTCTACATGTTTCTTTTATTTGGAACGCCACCGAATTAATAGCAGATCCGGAGCAATGTCCCGTATGTTTTTTCAGAATTTAAATTTAGTAAGAAAAGAAGCTTAATTAATTAATGATGATAATAAAGAAAGACATTTTTTTTGGCACAGACGACAACCCTTTGCCTTGCCCGGGACTTAAGTGAAGCTTTTTTGACGGGATTGAACGACACTCTAGCTGAAGAGATTCTTATTCAGAGTCATGCCAGTGAAGAAGAATGGCAACTTCTTAAGCCAAGTCCTGCCTCCAGGTCCAGGACATTATTCCACCTTACAAAGGTTAGCAAAGTGAAATTTTATTTCTTTGAATTTTAGATTTTACAAATACAGATAACTTAGGCCATATAAGACGTTTCACGATAACCGTTATTTATGAATATATCTATTGGGGGTGCAGACAATTTTATTTAACCCCTTTGGTATCCAAATGGCTTAAATAATATCGAACTGCCTGGGATCCGAGCCCGCGACCCTTGGTATAGAAGGTCAGCACGCTACCAACTACACCAAGCCCGAGGGCGCACTATACCTTCTCTAATAGATTGAAAAATAATATTTATTCTTTTGTGACAACCTCCTGAGCATGTCTACAGTGTAATCTATATAAGAATTTTTTTTTTAATTTTAGAGTCTCTATTTGAAAAAAAATCATTGCGGGGGATGCGGATTCTGGAAATTCGAAGCCGGCAATAGCTGGGGATTATCTTATGGAACACCTATCAAGTATTCTCAAATGGACCAGGCGGAAAGATATTCATCTTACAAAAGAAAACCAAGATCGACGACGAAAAATCAAAGGTAAGATTTCCCCCCCGGGGGGTTAAATTAGAAAATAATATTCTATAAATCTCAATAGCTATAAAAAGAAACAGACGAATACTAACAATTACAAATTAGTGAAGAAAAATGAGTTCAGTAATAAAAAATAAAAGAAAGATCTTTCCGATCAATCAATTCCAAGCCGGCAAAAACTCGGGTGGGGGCTCCGAGTAACCTCTAGTGTTTAAAAGTACCCCATCGGTAAAATTGAAATATATAAATTTACATGGGCGCCGACTTTTAAAAATTATTGGGGGGCCTAAATATGATTGATGTAAGCATGGGCTTAACTAGGGGTGTCCGGGATGCCCCCCCTCAGAAGGCCCTTGGTCCCCTCAGAAGGCTCCCCGCCCAAAGAAAAATTGAGACAATATGTGCTTTCAGGCCCCCCGGAGAATGACTGGTCCCATGTCCCCCTTCTCCCTCCAGACAAATTCCCTAGCTACGCTCATGGACGTTGGGGTGCGGGTTACGTGTTTGAAGATTTTGTCCTGATTGACCTTTTAACGATAGTGAAGCGTCTAGGTTTTGTACTGGTATTTTTGCTAAGATTATTATTTCATAAAGAAAGGAAGAGTGGAGAAGGAGGGGGGGGGGGGCACTCTTCCCTCAACATTGAGGGGGCTCGAGCTCCTTGGGCCTCATGGAGTCGGCGCCTATGTTAATTTATAAAGAAATAAATCCTAAATGGCATCTGCATACGAAATAGAAACATCGGGCGAGCTACGCCTATTATGCGCCTAAATATTTATGCAAAACCTACATTTCGATGAAACACATCCAACATAATCCTAATTGAGTAGTTTCATAACATGTTACAAGGAAAGTCATTAATTTCTAATGATTTCAATCCTTTTCCTTTTCGTTTCTACTTATGACTCATCCTCACTCATAATTGATTAAAAAATTAAAATCGATATTTCGTTTGTTTATATTTTTCTCTTCATAATTGTCTTAAATAATAAAATAAATATCTTTAAATGGACACCTTTAATTTTGGTGTTACCCCTAAGAACAATAAAAAAAATCTGCAATGGCTGGCACATGACTTTCTCTTACCTTTGATAATCGAATCTAGTTGTGTACTGTGCTGTTATTTTTCTCAAAATTCGCTCCAACGATTTTGATTAAAATTCATAAATCAATTTTTAGGGCGGTGGAGGAGTCAAATGCCCTTTTGAAGGAAGTGGGACAGTGGAGACCTGATGCTGGTCTTCAGTTAAAAGATCTGCTCTTCCCGCATGTGGACCATGGTTTCCGAGGACGCCAGCTTGCTATTTTATCAATCCATGTATGAATAAATAAATTCATTGATATCCCAGATTATATTTAGTAGAATATTTTTTTTTTCTAATATTTTTTTCTGACAAATAATAGAGCTTTATTTCTACTGACAAAAAAAAATCTTAATAAAGAGTTGCATTTTTGAGAAAAAAAAAAAAAATTACATTAATAATTAATTATTTAATTGAGATAGAAAAATTGAAATCATTTTTGATTTTCAGCTTCCACCTTGGCAAATTATCAAATATAATAATCAAACGAAAAAATTAGAATTCTCTGGGATGGTCTTTGAAGTTATCAATGAATTAGCGAGGAATTTAAATTTCAGGTATGAACCTTTCATTTTTGGCATAAATCGCTAAAATGCTTAAATAACATCGCGAATTCAACAATGCAGGCGAAGGGGTTCGTTATTTATTATTAACTAGCCGCAAAGCCCGCCTTCAGAGAGCAATTGCCCGGCAAGGACGGGCAAGTTTATTGCCAATTTAGGATATTTCTTGTTGCAATGCAAGTGTTAAGATGTTAAGGAAGGATCTTGAATTCAATTGAGGCGAGGCTACCGACTGGGAACAGCACAAAAGAGTTTAAAGGGTCAGTCTCATGCGTGCTCTCTTCTTTTTTCAACTGCTGCGTAGCTCCGTCCACAGCGGCTAGTCGTACAACCAGAAAGCTGTTTCACAGAGCACAAATGACGCTCTCTAATTTCTAGTTAACTCGTAGATTTTGTGTTCCCATATTGAAGAAATTTGATTATCCGTCCCTGATTTATGTAATGCAAAGATCTTTTTTAAATGTAATTTTTTTAAAATTTGTTTTAAGGTCTTTTTCGGCAACTAAGGCCATTTAGACCAATTCTTGTTCATTTCGAATGATTGGTAGCCAATTAGTTAGAAATAAATTTTCCTTGCTTGGGACGGGAAGCGAGCCCGGGACTTTAGGGCCCCCCCACGTCCCTTAATTAAAATGACAAGCTTTAGAGAAGGGAAGGTGTGGCTCATATAGTCCAAGCTTCTTTCATAACAAAATTTTCTAACTTATTATTAGTTTATTTTGAAAGATTTTGCTCTTACTTTTACTTCAAAAATATTTTTTTTTTTTTTTAGTTATTCTATTTATTTTCCAACTGGCGTAGACGATGGAATTTCGAATCAAACAGATAATCAGTATCTTCAAAAGGTAATAACTCTAAATATTACAAAGTAAATTAAGTTTGAATAATTTGAGTCTTCTGTAGAGCCTGACTGAGGATCCATCCCAGATCGAGATACCCTGGCACTCGTTGCTACAGTTGGTGCGAGATAGAAGATTATTTCTTGGAGGGTTGGCGATGCGTGTGACAGATGAACGTAAACGTCTTGTCAATTTCACCAGTTGGGTGGCTATCCAGGGACATTCTTTTCTACTTGCCAAACCACGGCCACTCACCAGAGCTCTGCTTTTTATGTCACCCTTCACTACAGATGTAAGTCAGATCAACTTCTTCCTCTCCCTTAAATGTTTAACAACAATATTTTTATTTCTCTCTCTTTTTTTTTTTGCAGACATGGCTATGCATTGGCATTGCTGTAGTTGCAATGGGACCTATTTTACACCTTTTTCATAAAAAGACTCCGCATTATGAATATTTAAATTCTCGGGGAAGAGGAGGATTAAATACAATCAGTAACTGTATTTGGTATTGCTATGGAGCGCTCTTACAACAAGGTTTTTAACTTTAAGACAAAATAAATACAATTCTCTTTTTCTTTTTACTTAATTATCTTCCTTTCCTAAGGTGGAATGTACGTTCCGACCGCAGACTCGGGTCGAGTGGTGGTGGGCACTTGGTGGTTGGTTGTTCTTGTTATTGTCACCACTTATTCAGGAAATTTGGTCGCTTTTTTAACGTTTCCGAAAATGGAAGCCCCGGTCTTAACAATCGAAGATCTTCTGGCAAGAAGAGAAGATGGCTTCACTTGGGGAATTCTCACAAATTCTCCTTTAGAGAAATTATTAATTGTAAGTTAATAAATTGAGAAATTCCAAATATGATCACTCGGTAAAAGTCCGCTTATGGAAAAATAGTTGTAATGACGAATATGTTGATCCTGATAACAAGATATTAATTAACAACGAGAAAGATAATAAATTATACTTTCTGAACATCTATTTTTATTGAAATTTTATTTCAAATGAACAGTTATCTTTATAATTTTATAATTGTGATTTTTGGTCAAACAAATAACTCAATAAAATAAAATTTTTTTGAACAAAGCTGTTAGATTCGATTTCCGGGAGTCAATCGAAACTTTGGCCCGCCAATCAAATTCTTCTTTGGCTTGTTTCCTCTAATGAAAATGAAAATTTTTAAAATATTATTTTATAATTTTTTAGGAGACTGACAATCCTCGATTGCGTGAGTTGTATTCGTATGCCCAAAAACACGAACATCCAGACGAGGATCTCGTTAGGTCAATCAGGGAAGGTCGACACGCTCTGGTCGATTGGCGAATCAATTTGTTATATCTAATGAAACGGGAATTCATCGAGACCAACGGATGCCATTTCGCATTGGGTTTTTAATTATAAAAAAATAACAGTAGGTCTAAATGAAAAAATAATCTAAATATTTGATTTTTAGCACCAGAGGAATTTCTTCTTGATCACGTTTCCATGTTTGTTAATCCGGATAATCCCTATCTTGAATTGATTAATCAGGAGTAAGTAATCATTTTAAATATTCAGGACAAATACAATATACTTCTGATATAAGAATTGTTAGATTTTTTTAATTCAATGTAAATTAATTATATTGATGTTGTTAGGATCAAGTGGATGCACAAAGCAGGACTATTAAGCAAATGGTTGGCTGAGTCTTTACCCACCAAAGATAGGTGTTGGGTCAATAGACGTTTTGACTCTGCAGCTACAAATCATAAAGTTAATATGGATGACATGCAAGGATCCTTCTTTGTCCTCTTTTTAGGTAGGCCCATATTTCATTTTCATTTTTTAAATTTTATTCCATATTTTACCCTACATAGTTCATTATTCAATTTTTTTTTTAACTTTTATTTTTGTTGTTTCCTATCAACGCTAACAATATTTCGAATAAAAAACGATTAAAATAAAATGCTAAAATTTAAAAATCTGGTGTGCTTACTGCTGTTCACATAACTTTCTATTTACGAATGAGAAAGTTGTGTGCTGTCACAACAGATTTTTTGTGTCGATGGTCCTTGTAGAAGCAACAATTTCCCTCCCGCCCTCAAAGGCTAGTTACGCCGCTGATAAGAAGAGATAAATACATTCGTAAGAAAATCGTTTTAGTGTTGAATTGGGAGATTATTTAAGTTTACACAAAATAAAATATGATATACTCTGAGTATATATTACATACCTTGTCATAGATGAAGTTTATGATTCAGATTTTTCTCCATCAGTCTGTCAATCTTCTAATTCATAAAATTCAATTAATATAGCGGTGGTGGTATAATTATACTTTAATAATTGAATATTGAATAATTAAATTCTAACACTTTAATAGAAGCACGACACCTTATGTAAAAATAAACTTGATACTTGGCATTTCTTGAGGAGCACAGTAAAATAACGACATTCTCTTAAATCTGTTATTTCCAATAATGGCTGCCTAACAATGTATTAGATTCCTCCCTGATAGATGTCTCTGCCTGTCCTTGGTTACTGGCTGAAAGTCGCAAAATTTAAAGCATCATATTATATCAAATTTAAAAAGACATTAATTCTTAACTTTATCAATTAGTGATGAGCATATTTATAGAATTAGAAAAATATTATTGATCAATATAAAAATGTTCTTCATGGTAGAAAAATATATTAATTGTTAATTTTTCTCCTATTATAATCATTTATTCTATTGCAATATATACATACTATATCAAAGTTTTTTTTTGGACAACTAATGCTTAATTAATAAATGGAATTTTATTAATTTTATATATAAAACGTTAAAAGAATATTCAACATTATTTAGGTTAATAAAAGATCTTGTAGTTCCCGTAGTGTAGTGGTTATCACGTCCGCTTTACACGCGGAAGGTCCTCAGTTCGAGCCTGGGCGGGAACAATTTTTTTTTTTTAATTTGCAGGTTCATTTATTGGATTCGTTTGCATCATTATCGAATTTATCGCTAATCGATTCAGAGTGAAAAAAGAAGATAATTTAATTCGACCTTTTGTGGAATAAATAATTACTACAATATAAAAATAAATAAATATGCATCTGCCGTGTTATAAATTATGTTACGAATATATTGATCAACTGTGAACATGTTTTAACATTTTCTACTTATTAATTTTATATAATATATTGAGAATCGTAATTTATAATTGTAAATGATTGAATTATAATTTTTTTTAATTAAAAAATTTGTAATTATTTTTATTCTTGAAAATAGTTTTCCTTCCCTCTCTCACAAAAATAATAAAAATGAACTTGTTTATTGGCATATTTTCTTAAAAAAGTGAGTCGCTTCGAGAATTATATGATACAAAGAACGATATTATCTTACTGAAATAAAAATGGGGCTCCATATAAAAGAAGTTTTTTATTCAATAAAATTATCAAAAATAAACAACAAATTTTTATAAAATTTACATTTTTTCAGTATTGTTTGTTAATTTTTGTAAATAGCAATATTAATGAATATTATACATTTCATTTTGTTCCGAGGGCTTGAGGATGAGTGAAGAGGTTTTTGCTAGAGAAACCGCAATCTCCTTAGAAAAAAAATCTAGACATCGAATTTTTGGAATGAACGCAATACTTTATCCCTATATATTACATATATAGGTAAGAGAAAGTAAAAAGTGGGGTATAGGGGTATTCTTATCTAAAGCCGAAACCGCCAATCCGAGGAACAGTGAAAGAGCGATGGCCTGTTCGGTTCTCAAAAGGAAAAATAATCAAAGTTATATAAATATTTAAAGAAAGAAAATAATATTAAGAGATGGAATTTCGAAAAAAAATTGTATAAAAAAATATAAAACTAACAATTTTTAAAATGAAAGATTCATTTCTGAATAAATTAACTTAAATTCTGGCAAATTCTTCACATTATTTGCAGTTTTTTGATATAATTAAAATTGGCTAATTAAAATGAGTGAGTTTTTAACGAGTTAGATGACTAGAGAAACTATAACTAACTATGGGTATGATGAACTATGGGTTCAACTATTAATATAGGCCTACTAGTATTAGTTAACGACATGGAAATACTCAATATGAAAAGGCACTCGTTAATTTTATTATTAGTTAGGAAATTCTTAAACCGGCCATTCACGATCGCTCCATCCGTCCAAATGGAGCGATGTCACTCGAAAAACTGACCGTGAGTGGGGGAAAACAAATGGATGACGTGGAGTGATAGGATGAGTTCGTAATTCAATCAGTCCAAAATCCAGTTTCGTCACTCCAACTGATTGTGAATGGGGAAATTCACGTGGAGCGAGACCAAGCCTTCGCAGCAGCAGTTAATAACCCAACAGAAGCCAATAAAAGTAAATCTGTATCCATATTAATGCAAAATAGGTTATAAGAAAAGCACACACACTCGATGAAACACGTACTGGATGTTGAGTGACCGTGAATGGGGGTAATTTTTTGGATGACATCCATTTGGAGCGATCGTGAATGGCCGGCTTTAAATGATCTGTGTCTGTCCAATGAGCAATTTGTAAGTAGGAGGGATATAGAAATATATTTTTTTGAAAGAAAATTTAGTCTTTTGAATCGAAGAATAATCAAATTTCATATGTGAACACGCAAAGGCTATAATATATTGGCTTTGTTTTTACTACACAGTTCTTAGTTAGCCAAAGGTATGGATTATTTTCTATTCCTAAGTCTTTAGGTATTTATACCAAAATAGTTAATTTTATTATTATAACTTTGAATTGACTCTTTGGTGAGCCCATATTGGTTTATGTAAATTATAGGGATCATCTAAGATGGCACGTTGCATATTTCCATAAGGATCGCCATTTGAATGTCCGAGGGTCGAATTGAGAGCAAAATCGGGAGGTGCGAGGGCCTCGATTAAGCCAAGAGCCTCGGGTTTTAAAAACCTACAAAGGCTTAGTATTCCTTCATGAATAAATTCTCCCATTGATGGGTCGCGAGCAAATCCACCTAAAAAATATTTTTAATTTAGAATAAATATTATCTAAATTAACTGATAATAAAATATAGAATAAAAAATATATTTTTGTTCACCTTGATAAAAGGAACTCAAATGTTTTTCTAAATTCCAAACTCCATATAAACTGCAGGTTTTCATTAAAATTTCCCTCATTGTATAATCCATTTCGCTTTGTTTAATTTTCTCCCAGAATTTAAGAAAAACGAAATGCTGAAAAGTTTAAAAATTATTTAAAAAAATACTAATTCATAGGAAGAAAAGTTAGAAACTATCTAGTTAAAGATGAAGGAGTTTCTAACCACTAGGGTTTATTTTTTTTTTAACAGCACTTGCACTTTTTTCCCATTCCCACACACATTTACACACACATACACATTATACATTCCGCCACTTCTCCTGAAATTAATTATTATTATTATTAATTATGTAATATTTAAATGGCTGTGTATTTATGCAGTGGTTCAGTTAAGGAACACAAATGGCTCAAATAAAATCATCGGACTGCCTGGGATCCGAACCCTGGACTCTTGGTATCCAAGGCAGGTGCGCTACCAACTACACCAAGCCCGGGGGCCAAATAAACGTTAAATTTATTTACCTGTACGTAAGCCAAGGAGAGACTTTTTGCATAGAATACTTGAGCGTTATTTTGTGCATCGAAAGAATTTTGTCCAAGTTGAAGATTTTTCTTGATTTTTTTTGAAGTCTCATCCAAAAGCCAAGCGATCAACCATTTGTAGCATGTGGATATTGCTAAAAGAAAGAAAAGGAAAATAAATTTGTCAAACTATCATCTATTAATACATGTATTATTATATATCGCACAGCACACAATTTTTTCTTAATTTCGGTAATTTAACGGCGCATCCTGTAATTGTTTACCAGAATAAATATATATATATACAAATCAAATTTTTAAAGTATTAATTTTTTAATAAAATTTTTTTGAGGAAAAAATTATTTTTCTCAAATCTCTGGGGGGATTATCCCCTTTACCCCCCCTCCCCCCCCCTGTATCCGTTCTGGAGTCTGCCAAACGAAAATTCAATTTTTAAGCTAAGCCTCCGTTGATAAACGTCTTTCTCTCTTTTAAGTGCCAAAGTGACGAAAACATATTTCCATTCTTTGCTATTACTTCACTCTTACTTTTGGGAGCTATTGATTCTGGCCTATTCATTTGCCCGGCTATATAAATAAATGTATATAAAACTTTCGAATGCCTTTTCTCGAATTGTTGAATTTCGGAATTTCGCCACTATGATTCTCAGCAAATGATATATAGAGAGAAAGTATTGTTTTATTTATTTTTTATTTTAATAAAAATTAAAAATTAAAATCAAAATTCAAAATTCTCAGCTGTTAGTTTGTAAATTTAAACATTTGGCAAATTATATTTGGTGTTAAAAATAATTTGAAACTCTTACTTTCAGGCGCTAAGGTTTCTTCTAAAGTCTTAGCTTGAAATCTTATTTTCAAAATATTTGGGTCAGCTAAAAAGTGAACGGAATTAAACGGCGTTTCAAATATTTGTGATGATTTGTGACGATTTTCCCACAAAGAGATGAGCCAACGTGAAGTTTGTTGGATTAAAACTGTATTTTCTCCTTCATATGTTAAATTGGCATCGTTATCATTTCTAAGGTCACCCAAACCACCGCCTAAAAACAAATAGAAATTGGTTATTGGTTAATTAAAGTTATTAATGTTCTAAATATTATTATTAATCATATTTACTTTTGATATATCCATGACCACCGCAAGATTCTCGGCATTCTTGAATTGCATCCTTAGTGGTCCATCCAGCAAATGGCTTTATGCCAGACGAGAGAGCATGGATTTCAGGAACTTTTTTGGCCTGGAATAATTACACGATAAAGGCCATTACAATACAAGCTGTGAAAGGCTCGTCTTCGCCGCATATAAAATAAACTTTGAAAGCTGATTTAAATATTGTACAAAAATTGTCTATAATGTCGGCTAGCCCATCAGAGGCAATTTAGGATACATACATACAAATACAAGTTTCTTCTTTATATATAGAATAGAAAAAGATAGATAAATAGATAGATAACTTACAATTTCTTTAGCATCTTCTGGATTCCGAAGATATGTCTTCAGGCTGTTTTGAATGATTTCTTTTAAAAACCAGTAGGTAAACGAATAATGAACATAAGCACAGGCCAAATATGGAAGTAATTTATATTGCTAAAAAAAAAGAAAAAAATTATTTTTATTTTATTAACAGTAAGAGACAAATGATTGATTGATCTTTAGATTTGGTCAATTTGGAGCAGGCAGGTCCAAGTTCTGCGGCCCAATTGTACTTTTACTGCAATCGATAAATATTTTTCAAAATGGCTAACAATTCATTTAGAAAAAGTGGGACAAGTCTATTCATTTTTAAAAATGTGCATTTCAAATTTCCTTTGGTCTTTTTCTATGACAAAAAAAAATCTTTGCGCTCATATTTTGTCACAGTAGATTTTATACATTGATGAACCAAACCCTTATATAATAAATATATACAGTGTGCGATGACCAGGTACAGTGAGGGTCAATATTAAGTCCCACCCATGCGTTTTCCACTTGTGATTATTTCATTGTTTTTATAAAAGAAAATGGCCCCTGTGGCGTGGGTACCCTACCTCCTACCAACCCGGGTTCACCCACACCGATATTTTATTTCCATCTATCCAGATGGCTTAAATAAAATGCCTGAACCCATAAGATAATATTTATTCAACGGTTATCGTCAAAGTCTTAAATGGCCTAGTTGCCGAAAGACTGTTGAATGTGTGTGAGTGGAGTGTGATGAGAAAAAAGTAATGTTTTTTTTATAAAAGAAAATGAAAATCTTTATTGGAAATTTTCTAGGTTTGAACCATGAAAGTTTCTATTAAAAAATATATATATTTTTTTTTAAACAATGAAATAATCACAAGAAGAAAACGCATGGATGGGACTTAATATTGTCCCTCACTGTACATAAATTACAAAAGTACAAAATTCATTTATGTACCTGGTCATCGCATACTCTGTATATTGTATATTTATTATATAAAAGATTTCGTTCAATAAAGTATAAAATCTACTTTCTTAATTTTTTGCCAGCTCTGAAGATGGTTCAAACACGGAACCGAAACGGCAGCTGTGTGGATTAAATAAATAAAGAAAAAACTTTGGCTGCGTCTCTCATTTTTTTACCTTCTTATGAAAAATGTTTATGGTGGTTAAAAGTGAAAAAAAATTTAAATATATATGTATATATATATCAATATAATCTACCAACTTGAGTTTGATATTCCAAAATGGGATATTCTTCTCCTTCAGTTGGTCCAAATTGTTTACGAATGAATGAGTAGCGGATAGCAATAGTTAAAGCTTTAATAAGATAAAATGTAGATATTCCTAAAATGGTAACTCTTCCAGTTGAAAGAACTCCAAAGTTGGCCCCTTGAAAAAATAATTTAAATCATTTAAAAAAAAAAAAAATCTGTATTGATCTTTGGTATACCCATTAGCAGCATTCCCGCATTCCTCCCCCAGCAAGCGTGCGATCCGGAAAGTTTTAGATCTATTAAGTTAGTTTTTTTTTTATTAATATATAAAAGAAATAAATATAACAATACCCATTCTTTTGCTAGGATCCTTAAATTGTGATACATATTTGCCATTCGAATCAATATGTCCTGTCTTGCCAAGCAGGTAATGTCCAGGAATTCGATAATTTTTAAACATCACCCAGCCATTATCAATTCCGTTCAGGCCAATTTTTTCTCCTAAATCCCCAACGGTGACACCAGGAAAAGCTTGACCTGTCTTCATATCGCGAATTGGGACAATGAAGGCATGAAGGCCATGGCTCTTCTTATCTGGAGTCTGGAGATTTGCAAATACAATGGCGAAATCAGCTGCTTGGCCTGAAAAGAGAGATGATTCCCTTTAATAATTTTGTTTTAAATATATCAACTTATTAATTTTTATATCTAAATGATGCAAATATTGTAGGTATTCTATAAGAGAACCTGTTCCGAATAATTATGCTAATCTAGATTTGATGTATGCGTTTTTTTCATTCAGAAATGAATTAATTATTCTTTATGCTAATACAATATTTTCAAATGAAGATATCTCGTGAGTAAAAAGTCAAAATATTTTGAAAATTGCAGTTACATTCCTGAAGCGGCTGTTTCCTTTAGTTTAAATATTTATATTTTTAAATAAAGGCTGTTTAAAAAAGTCGATATCGTTTGAGCTGCTAATTATACACAAAAATAGTCAGCCAAAGGTAACTGCAATTTTCAAAATATTTTGACTTTTTACTCACGAGATATCTTCATTTGAAAATATTGTATTAGCATAAAGAATAATTAATTTCTGAATGAAAAAAACGCATACATCAAATCTAGATTAGCATATTATTCGGAACAGGTTCTATTATAGAATACCTACAGAATTTTGGATCATTTAGATATAAAAAAGATTAATAAGTTGATATATATATATATATATATATATATATATATATATATAATAATTACTCACCAAGAACACCAACCCAACATTTTGCTGCATCAAAAGAAGGTGAATTTAATTCAAACTCTTTAGTAGATTGAATATAAGTTGCTGTTGTTAGCATCCCTTTAACATTTGACCCATGGGAAATTTCTGTTAAAGCAAACGAACCAACAATCTAGAAAAAAACAACAATATGAAAGTTTCTTAAAAATAAACACTATATAAATATATACCTATTAAAATTAGATATCAATATCAATATTTAAAAGACCAAACAAATTCATAAATTGGCATTTGGATACCAAATGACTTAAATAAAAATGCCTGGACCCCACAATAGATATATTTATTTCAACGGTTATCGTAAAAGTCTTAAATGGCCTAAGTTGCCGAAAAGACCGTGTGAATGTGTGGGCTTACTTAACAAATATTAACTTATGAGAGTCTATTCATGTTGGTGAATCATTTGTCGAATCAGATCGAGGTCTTTTGAAGTCGAACCGAGCATTTACATGTATAAACGCTTCCTTTCCACTAAGGGAGACACTCGACCAGACAGGAAAAAAATTTAAATTTTTATTTCATTATGAACTACCTTTATTTGGATATCTCATTACTGAGTTTTTGTTTGAGGTGTAAAATGTCTGATAGCCAGATTCAAAATAAGTACATGGATGCCACAGGTAAACTGGAGATACCGCTTACAGCTCCAGGGAAGACAAATCAACACCTAATCCACCAGCAAAATAAACTCACATAATATTTCTTAAATGAAAAAATATTAACATTTGATAATAATAAAAATCAAATAAATATTATATTCAACTAAAAAGAGAAAATATTCAAAGGATTTAAAAAGGATAGTAGGAATTTTTATTCTAATCCAGTGAAATCAAGGTCCATTTATATACTTTTTTCGATATAAATTGATATATATATAAATATTTTTAAAAACTTAAATCATTAGATAAAACACTTAAAAATAAAATGATAAGATATCATATTATGAAATTACCTTTCCAGATTTATTATCAAAAGCCAAATCAATGTTTTCTTCTGATCCCAGACCAAGGATGGTGTTTGCAAACATTCCATAACTTAAATTATATTTGATACTCATTGATGGATCCACATGAAATACAGTTTCTAAGAATGCTGCTACCTGTTAAAATAAAATTAAATATTAAACATTTTGTATATTATATTGGTAAAAAATAATAAAGAGATATATTCATTGGTTGTACTGGTCTAAACTAAAAATTCGTTTTAAATTTGTTTAATATATAGTTTGGCTGGATTTTCTTCTAGAAATAGCTTTTAAAATTTCTTAAAAATAATATAAATCACTTGATATTTTGATTAAATATTTTATTTTTTAATTTTCTAAGTTACCTTTTCTGGATTTTCTAGAATTGCCTCATCTGGTAAAAAATTATATTCGAATAATTTATTAACTCGTTGAAATGTTCTTTTTCTCAACTCATCATGTGTTAAACTTTTGAACGTGGGTTGAAATAAAGGATCTTGCTCAAGAGTTTTCCAAATATTGGTCTAAAAAAAAAAAATATATATATATATATATAAATAAAATATTATCAAAAGATTCATTTAATTTATCATTAAGGCCTGTGTACTTTCTTCAAAAAGAGAAAAAATTAAAAACAAAGTTATTCTAAAAAAAGTAATTAATTTATCAATGATAGTTTTATTTCTTCGATTCAATCGGGGATAAGCAAGTCGAATAATTTATTATTTAAACACTTTTATATGAACAAATAATCACATTCGGAATTAATTTAATCTATAGAAATAAAATATAATGATACAAAGGATAATTTATTATACAACGATACCGTTTTGCTCTCCTTGAAAAGTTTCCGGGGTCATTCATGATATATAATATATATATATATAAGTATTTCAAACCTTAAATTCAATAATATCATACGGATTTAGAAATAATTTCATTTTTCTCCAATTAAAAGCTGTTTGTGCTCGAAAAATATCGAGAGGGCCTGAAGCAAAATCAGGCATTGCCCTTTTAAGATTATTCATCATTTGGCTGAAGAGGTATCCTGCAAAAAAAGGCAATTTAGGAATATATATTTAATAGATGCCAATCAAGTTTGATTTGTTAAAATGAAAATCCCAAGTTCACTGTGCAAAACATGAATAAAAATAGTTATCAAGTAAATTATAAACAACTTGAGATATATGGGATAATATAATTTATTATATAATGGGCCAAAGTACATCTAAATGAAAATGTCATGATGATTGATATGCTGTCTAAAAATAATGACATGCAAAATTTCAATTTGTTGTATAGAAAAAAATTACAAATAAATATGTCAATGAATCATCTTTAAGGTTAAATGTTCTATTAAATAAAAAAAACAATAGATATTTTATTTTATAAAATGGAAATTTTTTATGGTTGTATAATAATCAAATAAATAATTCAGATAATTATTATTCAAACTCACCCGAGTGTTTGTCATTGTGGTCTGTCATTTTTTAAAGTAACCTCCTTACTAATTAATAAAATTGAACTGTCAAACGAATAATTAAGGTCCGTAGTTGAAGGCCAATACAATGGCTTACTTACAAAATCATTATTAAAAAGAATATATCGTCATTATAGAAAGTACATGTGGAAACTAAATAGTAAAAGTTAAAACTTGAGTTTTGTGATGGGAGAAGCTAATCAGGGAATAAACGCATAGAACTGACCTTGATTCTAACCTTTACACAAAAAAATAATATGTACACGTGTAAATATAATTAATTAATAATTCAGATTATTTTAATCTTAAGAAGTTTGAGTTCTGGTATCTTTTCCGGGGAGGTATAGTCTCGAGATTTCTTCCTGCTCGAAGCGGCACATCACAGTAATTTAGAGCCCTGTTGATATGTTGAATAGGGAAGAGGATGCAGCCAACAATTGAGCCAATAATTGAATTTTTACTCGAATCCGTCCATACCCTTTATTTCGAGATCTATCCTCAAAAAGAACATAATTTAAGTAGAAGAATTTCGATGGCTGAGTGGTAATTATTAGGATTAGGAAGATGTATGGCAGCCAGCAAGTGATAAAGAAACTCTATTTCATTATCGTCGACGTTTAGAGATCACGTCGATCCCATCTTCAGGACGATAAACTGTTATTGTTGCTTAGATAGATGCAATTTTGGTTCATACAAAATAAATAATTAAATTTGCATATACCATTAGATGTATATGAGAATTGCCGTAGGTGCATGGGCTATATTTTTAATTTGTGGCAAATGGGCCCGAAACGACAGCACTGGCCAAGATTGAAAGACTGATCTAATGGTATATGCAAATTTAATTATTTATTTTGTATGAACCAAAATTGCATCTATCTAAGCAACAACAACAGTTTATCGTCCTGAAGATGGGATCGACGTGATCTACTGTTGAGTTTTGCTTATTTTTAGAATAGCTTATTGAAATATCGCAAAAAGTTATGGCTGTTTTTCAAGGATAGACCAAAATGCGGGATAATGAAGGATATGACTTTTTAAAAGAACAATCTCTAATTATTTATATCCCTTCCAAAATATTTGGTTTTATTATTATAGCTTTGAGACTCTTCGGTGAGCCCATATTGGTTTGTGTAAATTATAGGGATCATCTAAGATGGCACGTTTCATATTTCCATAAGGATCGCCATTAGAATGTCCGAGAGTCGAATTGAGAGTAAATTTTTTTCTCATGAGATATGCAGGACACACATACAAACCTAATATTCAAATTTTTCCTAAGTGTTGCATTTTTTTTCTCATCTAATTTTTATGCAAACAAGTCTCTCTCTAACAAGATGACTTGGTCAGTTCAATTAATTTTCTCTATTTTAGACAAGTTTAATTAAAATTTTTTAAAGAAAATCTGAACTTTTACTGGCGATTTTTAGTAAAGAATTTCAAAAATTAAAATTTTCTTCAGTAAGCAATAAATTATTAAGGGGTAGCCCAATTCACCTCAAGATTTTTCTTTTGGTATTTTGTTAGGTTTCTATTCTTTATTTGATATTATACATGAGGTCTTTCTTTAATGAAATGGATTGCAATTCTATTTATATCCTCAAGGTAGACAACAATATTATTTGCATTTGTAAAAATATATTTTAGTCTTGAAGAGAACGGAGGAAATTTTAATTTCATATGATTTAGCTTGGAGCGAGTAAGAATTTGGAATTTTTTAAAATTATTTTATCAGGGATTGGAAGAAAATAGATTAAATAAATTTTGGAAAGCGGGTTAGCACACCGAGTTTGGAATTAGAAGGAGAAAAAAAAATTGTATATATTTATTTTAAAAAAGTTACTACACTTTAAGTATCATGTGTAGGGGTGTCAGGGCCGGATCTAGAGGGGGGGCAGTGGGTGCATGTGCCCCGGGCGGCAGATATAAGGGGGCGGCATTTAAAGAAAGATTTACTAAAAAAAAGGTAAAATGATATGAATTTTGTATAGAAAATTTTAAGGAGGGGGCGGCAAATTAAATTTTGCCCTCCCTAAAAAATCTCTTGGTTCCGGCCCTGAGGGGTGAGGAGTGTTATGGATGTTACTCAAATTCAGGGGCGCCGGAACGAATTTGAATCAGGGGAGGCAAAAATTTTTTTTTTAGAAAATTAAAATAATTTAATATGTTCAAATAGTATAAAACAAAAACAAATCCACTATAAAACTTTAAAAATTTTAAATAAAATCACAATTTTAATAAAATTAAAATTTTAAAAAAATTTGCTAGTGATTTTATCAAAAATTTTTGGAAAAAATTTGAAAAAAAAATGAATTTCTTACTCCTTTAATTTTTTTAATTTAGAAGATTTTATTTTTAAAAAGTAAAAATATATAATTTTTAAAAATAAATGAAATAAAAGAAGAAATTTTGCCCCCCTCTGCCCCCCCCTGTAGGATGCCAGGGGGGCAATGTACCTTGCTCCCCCCAGTTCCGGCGCCTATGCTCAAATTTAATAATTATCAATCATGAGCAAGAAAATCAACATTCGTTCTGTTTTAAAATTTCATAATTCTGGCCAAATGGAGATTTTGCCATTGTCGGGCATCCGGGGCCAATATATTAAAAAAAAAAAAATTTCATAATGAATTTGTTACTATTTTAAAAGAATGAACAAAAACAACGGATTCATATTTCGTGACACTGGGAATTAGGAGTAGTAATAAAAATAGTAAATCATTTAGGGGGGGGGGGGGGGGGGGGGGATGCAAAGGTAAATTAACTTCAAATGTGCTACTTTGGTATACTAAGGAGAAATATTTACAATGGAAGAAAATAGAGGCTTGCTAGAGCCGATATGGTCTATTATAATTGAGGATATATATTTAGAAGAGTTAAATGAAAAAAATAAATATACAATCTTTTATAACTAATTATTACCATTCTTCTTTAAAATTGACTGAACATTGAATTGCTTCCCTTTCACATGGTTCCCGTAGTGTAGTGGTTATCACGTCCGCTTTACACGCGGAAGGTCCTCAGTTCGAGCCTGGGCGGGAACAAATTTTTTTTTATTTATAACGAAAAATTCAATAATATTGATATTTTTGGAGAGTATTTTTTTTTTAAGCAATTTGAAAAAACTAACTCTAAATAACATTGAGGCAAATAAAATATCCACCCCCACCCCTCCCCCTTACAAAGGAAAAAACTGGTTATGTTACTGACTGACGCTACCAGATTTAAGTTGAGAGTAAAAGAACAAAGGCAAATAGAAGTAAAATGAATAAATGATTAAGAAAAATATGGTTAAAGACATTTAAAAATAAAATAACACGTGTGTCTATGCAATAATGAAATTATTGGGGTGGATGAGATCAATGTGAAAATGAAATATATCAATGCATTGATATATTTCATCATGATGATCGGCATCCTCAATTACGCCCTGGTTTGGAGTATTGGATCTCACCACAATAGCCATCAGGCTCATATATTCGAGTAGAGGGAGTTGCTGTGACATTACGTCCTGTGGAAGGGACCTAAAGAGGGTCTCTTTCAGTGATGCATTCTTCGAATGTAGAATTCTGAGAGTCTCTCCTCAAATTAAGACATACTCCATAGCATATAAGACATTGGATAAAAGGAACCTCGATGTAACAGGGAGATGTATGGCTGTAGCGTAGATGTTGAAAGAGAAAAAAAGAAGAAAATGCAGCCTTGATTGAGATTCAGCCCACGGCTGATGGTCAAAATTTAGGACCGTTAGCCATGGGCTGAATCTCAATAAAGAAACTACATTCGCTGCATTTTCTTCTTGTTTTTTTTTCTCTCTTTAAATAAAAGGAACAGTGAAACTAAACACAGGATTAGTTCATAGCTAGGAATGAACGCTAGAGATAGAAAATGATTTAACTTTAGGTGGTGCGTTTAGATCAGAAGCCGGTTGGTGTCTGCGTACACGAAAGAACGGATAAATAAACGGAGAACCGGGGAGGAGCATATAAGGCGTTGGATTTGGTGGAGTGGTTAGCGTGCTGGCCATTTGTACCAAGGATCGCTGGTTCGCATCTCGACTCATGCGACAATTTATTTCAATTGGATTGGCTACCAATTCTATTAAAATAAATAGAGACGGTGTCTAAATGGCCTCAGTATACCAATGTTCCACATTTGGGAGGATGAGGTAGTTTTAAAGAAAAAGGGTTTATGCTGGTGCCTTATGAATTAGTTTTTTTTTTTTTTAAGTTTTTCTGTTTTTCACCTCAATAAATACAGGATCTAGGTCAGAGCAAGTCATCTAGGGAGCAAACTTCTTTTCCATCATAAAATAAGGGCAATAAAAAATAATAAAACTTTAGAGCAGGGTTTTCCAAACTGTGAGGCGCCGACTAGCCTAAGGGGAGGCGCGAATATTAGTCACAGGGAGCAATTTTCCAAATGATTGCTAGTTTTATGAAAAAATAATAAATACGAATAAATAAAAAAAAATATTTTTATATAAATTTATATTTTTTTACCATTAAAAATGTTTGTTTCTGTATTATTTTTTAAAATGGGGGGGGGGGGGGCGTCATACGATTAAATATTTTTAAGGGAGGCGTTGTAACCAAGTTTGGAAACCACTGCTTTAGAGTAAGGTGGGAATAGAAGTAACTAGGATCAGATAAGTAATAAAGCCGAATTTTGTAAAAATTCATTACCTTAATTAATGAAAACTTCAAAATTATATCTTTCCTTTTGAATATAAAAATTTTGAATTTTTATAAATTTGGTTTTCAATGCAAAAATTTCTTTCTTCTAGTCAAATAAAAATAAATGTATCCACCGAAAGCTGGAAAAAAAAATTTCATTTAGTTGATCTCAAAAATGGTATAAAAATTTTGATTTGATTTAAAATATTTAACGTTTCGATTTAAAAGAATATATAAATAATAGGGTATTTAATTAACCAAAAATAGGTAAATATTGAGTAGACGTCTATTTAATTAATGTCAAAAAAATGACTTCAGATGTTTAAACAAAAAATTCATTTTAAAAATGAATTCTTATATCAGATACTGAATATATATTATTGTTATTACAAAAAAATACAAAATTATTTACATTTGAAAAAGTCAAATTACAAATATCTGGCAAAAAAGATTGCCTTAAAATTATTCTGTGATTGTTATAAAATTAAACTGATATTATAATAATAAATATCACAGTTAAAATTATGTGAGAATAAGAGAGTGACTTTTATTATATTCAGTCATAAATTACCAAGGATATTAAAAGAAATTCCAAAACCATTAATCAAAAAATTTTATCATTCAAAAGTCAAAAAAATTTAAAGGAAATATAAATTAATTAATTTTCTTTATCCCTGGTAAGAAAGTGTATTCGAAACGTTGTATATTTTAATACAAATCAAAATTTTAAATTTATTTTTATCAGCGGTGTGTTATATATACTTTAGTAAAATTTTGAGCAAATAATTCATCCAAAGAATTCACCGTTGGCACTAGTTGAAACATTCTTAAATTTAATCAAATTATCATCTAATTATAGATAAATAAACAACACAAGGTTAAGTTTCAAAAGGTATTTATTTTAGCTTATGCGCATTTCAACGTTAATACGTCATCTTCAGAGCTATGGCTCAGTTTATGACATAGCTTTGAAGCTATCATTCAGTTACTGTCACAACTCTGCAGCTATGACACACGTTTTAGGCCCATGTACGCCAATGGGCATCCAAATGCGATAAACAAACAAACCTAATTTGTGTCATAGCTCTGAAGATGAGGTTTTAACGTCAAAATGCGCACAAGCTAAAATAAAAACTTTTTGAAAGTTAACCTCGTGTTATTTATTTATCTATAATTAGATGGTAATTTAATTCATTCCTGATATATCTTGAAATTTTTCAAGAGTGTTTTCGGTACGTTTAGATCGCCTTCTCTCACATAAATCGTTAAGTGCATCCTGTATCCCCGTAATTTTGTGATTTGTTTTAGCCCAATGAATAATACGCTCCCGAATTAAGTGCCTAACAAAGAAAAAAAATCCAATTTCTTTATAACTATATATATATTATCTATAATAAACAAACTTCTCTTTTAACTCGATAGTGAAAATAAAAATAAATTATATTTTATTATTTTATTAAAAATATATATAAAAATTATTATATATATAGAGATGGTTATATATGAATCGGTGAATGAATGAGTGCATTTCTCTCTTTCTCACTCCCTATACTTCTTTTAAATACAAAACATTCTAGCAGAAATGCATTTCTTTAAAATGCTGGGCATTTTTATAAACGGGGCCCCATGCTCCGTATTTGTTGTCCACTTGCTGCTTGCTCTGGTTTCGCTGGACAGCCTGGAAGCCCGCTTTGCTAAAAAATTTATAAGATAATGTTATTATTTCTTAAAAATTGCATGTAATCAGTGATTTTTCTTCGAGAAAGAAAGATAAAAAAAATTTTTCTTTTATAGAATTTAGTCATCGTTATATTTTTGTAATTGTTTCATTTTTTAAAAATTATTTCTTTGCAATTTTTTCATGCAATATAGAGTCCAAGGATTGCATATTCAAACTATTTTTGATCAGTGAATTTCTCATCAGTCTTCCAAATTCTCTAATTCGTAGAATATAGAAAAATAATCATCTTGTAACCGATGTTTTTTCAGATTAGAAGAAATTTTATTGCAGATGTGTCCAAAAGTATAGTAATATTCCAATCTTCCATAATGGCAATATTTAAACAGTACCGTGTGAATTTATTCAATAAAATATAATTTAATATAATAATTTCGAAAGTTTCTTACAAGTTAACTTCTATTCAAAAACATATTTGGCCCTAAAAATTTATTTTTTCCTAAGATAAATTGATAAAATATTTACCGAGCATCTTGGCTGCGCTCTTTTTGCTGCATTTGGGAGCAGGGGTTTGTAGTTGATTTCTCTCCTTGGACCATGATTATTGATAAATATGAATCAAGCTTAAAGATGACCAACGAAGCAGATGAAAATCCCAATGAAAATCAAGAACCGTAAAGCGTTGTAAAAAGGTCGGAAATATCCAAAGATCCGTCGGCGATGCAAACGAATAACTAAAAAAAATAAAATAAAATAAAATAAAGATAAAACAAAAATTATTTGAAAAATATCTTTATATTTTTTTGAATTCGAATTCGATTCTTTATATTGTTTTATGATTTAACTAAGTTGATAGAGTTTGGATGGAGCATTTTTTCTGTATATTTGAGAATGGTAATCAATTTTAAAAAATTGGCAATAAATTTCTTTATGAAAAGAATTCATCATGACTCATTTAGAAAATCCAAATTAAATGTAAATCAATATAATAAAATTAAACCCAGGAAAAATAATATTTTCCTAGCTCAGGGGCCCACATCTTGTGGGTACGTGGATGGCGACCACGAGCTGCCCTAGCTGAGACTGGCAGTACTTCTGTTCTTTCCATGTCAGTCTTCTTCCCTTCTATATTTTTAACAGGAGTCAGACCGTGCGACGGGCCGGCCTATTCTTTTCCTTCCGGTTCGCAAAACCCATGAACCGCCGACCCCGCACTGCGGGATTTAAGGCGAGGAAAGAAGAAGAAGAAGAAAAATAATATTTTCCAAATGGTTACTTAAATTATATTAGAAAAGATAAATAAATTTCACATTTAAGAAAGATTACCAAAAGAAAAAAAAAGGAAGGGAGGGATTTGGAAGATTTATAGAAAAATTTTGAAAAATTCCAATGAATCAAAAAAGTTTCCTTTAACAAGAATATTAATAATCTAACTTATGACACCTTTATTACTAGGAATCAGCGAGAGAGGTAATTCCCCGAATCGTTCCCCGCTAGCTACTGCCCTGCTAAAAATCACACTATATATAATAAATTAATCGGGAATGACTTCCCCAAAACTTTCTGGTATATTCTTTTGGTATTACGTCTGGGTGTGTGTGTGAACACGATTGCTTAAAAAAGCATGCAGCCAGATCGATGAAATTTGGTATACTCCTTATAAGAAAATTGTAGATTTCTGTCAACTTTTGGAGTAAATAGGTCACCTGAAAGTAGTACTTTACCTAATAAGTTTTTTAAAAATTTTGAAATTTTCAATTTTTTTGTCATATCATAATAAATTACTCTATTTTAAAAAGTTTTTATTCATTGACATTTTTTCGAAAATAAATAAAGAGAGAAATATAGTGTAAATATTTCTAAACTTGCGGACGATAAGGAGAATAAAACCAGCTTTAGTTTTTCTCTCTCACAACTTCAATTTATTGCAAATATTTCGGCTCCTATACAGGGGCCATCCTCAGTGCATGTATGAATTTTTTGAGAGAGATTGTCAAATAAGTAAAAGAATTTTTGTATAGGAGCCGAAATGTTTGCAATAAATTGAAGTTGTGAGAGAGAAGAACTAAAGCTGGTTTTATTCTCCTTATCGTCCGCAACTGCGATTCCCAGCTACAAACAATTTCTAAACTTGTTTACAAGTTATATATTCATTAAAAGGAAGTATCGTCCAGATGGCCTCTTCACTTCCTGGAAAAGGTTTTCTGGCCTCGTCCCTGATTAGAATGTTAGGTACAAAGTAAAGGTGAGTAATTTGGAGGCCTAAGATCACAATTATTTTTATTATTATATATAAGAACTTAATTTGTTCAAGATAGTTTCGTAGTATGGTATATTTGACTAATTTATTTTCATTAAAAATTAAAATGGTGGTGTTCTGGTCGCATAGCACACAACTTTCTCTTATCTTTGGTAAAAGAAAGTTGTGCACTGTGCTTGTCACATCAGATTTTTTGCCTAACTTAAATATAAAATTTCAGCCTCATAGCTCAATTCCTTCATGCTTAAAATTGAACACAGACACACAGATAGACAGACCATGTCGCGAAAACCATTTTTTTTTGTTTCAGGGGACCTCAAAACGTGTAGATCCATCAGAATCTTAACATTATTGACTAATCAGGGTGGTTAAAATAACCACTTTTTTAGATTTTGACCAGGGGAAATATGGGTAAGACACCTGGCTATGAACTTGCCTTTGACCTCTCCCTTACATTAAATAAAATAATACTCACTCTATGGCACGTGCTGTAAGTGAGTTAACACTTCAAACTCTAATCTGTTTCCAGAATTTCCTCGACGACTTCCTTTACGTGTGATGAGATTCTTGCTTAGCCTAAAAAGAAGAAATAATTAAATATTATTGAATTAAAATCTATAATCGAGTATGAAAATAGATTAAGATTAACGTTTATGCAAATATATGGATTTATTATTTAAAAATTTTAAAAGCATCATGGCCGAAAACTTGGACCTGTTGTTAACTGGGCTACTAAAGAAAAGAAAAGGCAGAGATTTATTAAGTATTTAATTTGCAAAATTTGTAGGCCTAAAAGAATCAACATAAAACGAAACTTATACAAGATTTAGCCTTTATAAAATGCTAGTTTTAGAATATTATTAACATGCATGCATTAAAATCTCCAAGCGAATAATTTTTTTTCTCACCTGAGGGCTAAACGGTTCTTGGAATTGGGTTGAAATTTTAAAATTTTACCCTGCATCGACACATGAAATACTTTTTGAAAATTAAAAAAAACTACACAAGAGAGAGAGTAGCAAACTTCGGGTACAAGTCTCGATAAAGACTAAGCAAACGGAGCCCGGGGACAAATGTTTTATAAGTGGGAACGGTAGAGGACATTCAGAGGACTCTTATGCTTGGTCTCGCATTCGGCAAAGTGCCAGAATGCTTCAAGGAACCGGTCCAGGGAAATCGGGAGGCTCCCCAAGGAGATTTTTGGAAAAGAGGAAAATGGCTGATGCAAGAAATGCATCGATTTGCATCAGAAAAAAATATATTGAGGAAAAATCATAAGAAAAATACAATAAAAGTTCAATCACATTTTAAGGAAAGAAATCTATTTTTCTTAGGATTTTTTCCTCAATTAAAATAAAAAAAAATATTTTGTGATGGGCAATATGGCTTTAGGGGTGGAGATCTTGGGTTCGATTCCCGGGCCCAGGGGAGTTGTGGCCCACTAGCAATATAAATCTTAAGAAAGGTGTTTCAGAGAAAGAAGAGATAAGCCACTCTTCTCTATAAAATAACTGGTATATGTCAATTTGTTATTTTTAATTTCAACCTAATAGAGAGGAAATGGTTTTTACTTTTGTTTTTTAATTTTTTTTAATTAATCATCAGGCCTAAATTCTGTGTTCGACGAGTGTAGCTGTTGCAGATTTAAGAAAATTCTAATAAAGAAGTGTATAAAAAAAAAATGTATTATTATGCACGAAAATAGTGACAATATCAATAACCCTGAAAAAAACAGTAAACCCGAAATATCGAAATGAAAATATGTTTATTTTCTTGAAATGGCTGTTCTCATTCATAAGACTTAAATATAAAAAAAAAAACATCTCAGGTTGTTTTGGAAGATCTGGCTAGAAACCAAAACGAAGAGGTATAATGCAAATTCAAACGAAAGAGAGAAAGAGAAGGAGGTTCAGAAAAACATGTTGAGTGTCACGTTCACTTCACGTGAAGAAAAAGAAATATAACGAAGGCCTATATTGTGGAGATGGAGATTCTGGATGGAATCTGAACAAGAAGTTAATTATTATGATATAATTTAAAATTAGTATAATATTCTATATAGTAGATTGTAATGTATAGAGAAATTATAAAGTACAAATGGGTAAGAGAATAAATTGCCAAATACCGGCGAGAGTATAAGATCTTTTATTTTAGAGTAAAATGGGATAAGGAAAGATTTTCATAGCTATTGAGAGGATTTATTGAAGATTTTAGAAAAAATTCGGATTAAACTCATTTGGGATTTAAAGAGGTGGTTTGACAAAATCTATTCAAACATTCTCTTTATTAGAATAATTGTTCTTTTAACTACTAAAATATAAATGAGAATGGTTCGTGTTTGCATTGAGAGACTATACTAATTTGCGTTTTTAATATTGGAGTTGATTAAGTCCTTGGATGAAAACTCGTTTTGAGAATCTGTACCATGTGTCTGAGTCCGGACACTCAACCCGAACTAGTGTTGCTATCGTCATAGACAGCCTTCATTCTCGAATTATTATTTTTATTTTATTATATTTAATTATATTTAAAAGAAAAAAATTATTGTGGCTCTAATGTTATTTAGGGCTTTTTGGTTTCCTCTTGAAAAAAAAGAAAGGGAAAAATAGTTTTAACTCTTGAGTTAACAAGAGTTCGGATTCGATTAAAATGTATAATATTTTGATCAATTTCTAGGTTCGATAGATTATCATAATCAATTTAAAACAATTTATTTAATTATTTGTGGAAACAAATTACTTATTACTAATAAATTCTTTGTTACCTGACATATTGAGTTTCTTAAATAAGTTTTTATTCTTCTAATAGTAAAAAATGTCCTCTCTGGAGTAGATGTGGTAAAAGACTTTTATCGCAATCTGCAAGTGGATTCATTCTTGTTTTGATAAATCATTTCAGTATTGAAATTTTCTGTTAATTCCAAATTTGAAGATAATACATTCGAAACCTATAAATATATGATAATGTTATTTTAAAGTCAAACATTCCAAGTTGATAGTAGTTTCGTTATTGAAATACTAATAAGACGTGACCGAGATAAGTTACAGAATAAAAGTTAAATTTATTTTTTCTATTTTTACCAAGCATATTTGAAAGTTCTTAAGAAGAGAATTTGAGAAAACCCATTTTATAAGAAAAATAAAGGCTAGATATTAAATAATTAAATAGATGTTAAATCAATTTATTAAATCATAAAAATAAACAATATTCCATATATTACCTTAAATTTTAAAATCTCCAAATAGTATGGAGGTATTAAATTCTCAAATTGAATTAACTCAATCATAAGAAATAATTAATTAGAAAGAAACAGACTAAATATTTAGAGAAGCCATTTGTCATTCTGTCAAAATTTTCATTGAATGCTTTCATTTTTGGTTTTCACAGTATAATTACCTCTTATTTGGTAATGAAAAACGACAAAATTTGAATTTGGAATAAAAAGATTTTAGTAATTTTGTTATTCGCTTTAAAGTTATTTAATTTATAATCATTTCTAATTAAAATAAAGCAAAATAAAGTTAAAAAAAATTATTAATTTAAAACTAGTTTATTTTCACAACGATAGATGGCTGGACTATAGTTTATTTTTTACATGTAAAAAATATAAATTTTTTAATAGATTTTTTGCCGGGGCCTGGCAACGGAGAAGAACAACAGTCACTACAATCATTGCCGTTAAGTGATGCCAAGCGCGGCGAAAGCTCGGGATTGGTGACCCCGAGCAATCAGCGTGTTGAACGTCCCCCGGTAGCCGTCGATAATATGTATTTTAACAATTTATATAATAAAGTTAAATACTGAGCCAAGGGCGGATCCAGAGGTGTTTCTCGGGGGGGGGGGGGGGGTAATTTGGAGTGACTCGTCGCACAGCACACTATTTTTTCTTAATTTCAGTAATTTAAAGGCGCATTCTGTACTTGTTTGCCAGAATATAAATACAAATCAAATTTTTAAGTATTAATTTTTAAAATTTTACGTGAAAAATAATTTTTTTTACAAAAAAAGGTATTTTTTCAAATCTCGGGGGGGGGGGTAATTACCCCTTTACCCCCCCCCCTTGTATCCGCCCTTGTACTGAGCCTAGATTACCGAGAGGTACCCCGGATAGGCTGGAGATCCCGAGTTGGACTCCCAGGGCCAACAGTTATTAAAATGAACAATTGCGCTAAGATCGAGGCGCTCGAGTCTGTCCAAGGCACAGATCATAGGCTACATATTCAAGGTTTTTGACGAATTCAATGCCTATATCTCGAAAATTTCAAATTTTTTAAAATATTACTATGATTAGGCTATCTAGCGGTTATAAAAAGAACTATTTAAAGTTCTTAATTTAAAGTATAATATAAAATCATTTTGGCATGATCATTTTGTCAAGTTGAAGGGGTGGATTTTTGTAAATGGTGAAAAGCTCGAAACCGATTATTTCACCACCAATTAAAACAGAGTATATATTCGATTATCGACCTAGTGATATTCAAACAGTCTTATCCTCAACTCCTAATCTTATTCATTAAAATAAGCCTTTTTTTTGTCAAAAAAATTAATGTGTAAAATTAGAAACAAGAGGGAATATGTTCGTGGAATATATGTCGCAAGAAGGATCTAAATAAAGCACTTGAAGGGCCTATTTAAAATACCAGAAGTAGAAATTAGCGCCAAACAAAATTAACGCAGTAACTTTAAAAAATATAAGTAATAAGGAAGACTACCAAAATAATTTAATTTGACGATCTTTATGATAAAATAAATTTGTTTGAATAGCAGTATTTCATTTGTACATTTATTTTTTTTTAGGTTACTTAATAATTTAAAATTCGCGTAGGATGGCGTTTGGGCTCAGGATACTTTCACCTCCTGACCGATTAGGAATCGGGCAACAGCACCTACTAAAAACTGTTATGTGTTGTATTAGAAGAATTAATAAGCCTTGGTAGATTCGCACACTCGTATACACACACATACACAAAGATTAGTATTTAGTTCGTTGGCTTTTGTTTGTTGTTTCGTAGACAGTCAGTCTGTTCATTAATCTCACTGGACGAACAACAACAACAACGATGGAAAGAATCCCCCCAGCAACGCCATATAATTATCATCTTATTTGTTACGCTCTTGATTGTAGTATCGGGACAAAATCTCGGCTATCATGGAAATGGTACGTCTTGGAAAGAAAAATATTTTTCTTACTTATTTTATTTGTAAAAAAGAGCATCCCGTAAAATTTTGGGATGTACTAAATAGGGTATTATTCAATCGCACGAATATGCTTTTTTTTTTATATATAAACCACATCAATTTGATAACATGGTAAGCTTATATTTTTAGACAAATTCGAAATTATTCTCCTTTTAACATAAGAACAAAAGTTGGGTGGAGGTTTTAGGCTAACAAGATTGAATCAAAAGCAGAATTTTTAGATTAGAGTTTTCATGAACATTACTTAGAAGGGAAGACAAATATCTTCTTCCCTCTATTATTATTTAGGTATTTATTTATTTAAAAGGACATTGGCACGGTGGCGTTATTTCAACTTTTTCTTGAGGAGGAAGGGGGGAAACTTTTCTTTTCTTAAAATTTACTTGCAAATGGGTGTTTCAAAAAGTTATTTAATTAATTTTTTCATTTTTTTTACTGTTAATATACTCACTCCTAGATATATTTTGAAATATTTTATTTAGAATAGTAGAAAATTTTTAAAAAATCAGAGCCTTTGGGGGGAACAAACTCCCTCCCACCCCTCCCAAAAGACGACTTTGCGTTGGCATAAGATTTTTTCCACCGATAATCCCCATAATAGAAGATAAAAAAAAGAAAACGTTCCTGCGCCTCCGCACTTAGTTATCAGAGTTTAATAATTACATCTTTTTAGGGATATGTAAATATTTTTATACCACGAGGGATTGGAAAATAAGATATTAACATACAATAAATTTTATAATATCAATAATATTCTAATTTGCCGGAAGCAAATATTTCTTTTGATATATAAGATACTACAATAGAATTATTTTGAAATCTTAAAAGAAAATTAGTATTTAATAAAAAAAAGTAATAGCAAAAAATAGTAACGATAATATTTACTAAATATCATTATAAATTGGAAGAAAAAATCATGCTTTACGAAATTTTGTGTTATTATTTGTTTTGAATTATTGTTGTAGATTCGTTTTAATGTATAGAGCGGAAATAATAATGGAGATTTTAAATAATTTTTATTATTTTTATCTTAGGACAAGGAATAAACCTTAGGTTATAAAAGTTATTTTCTTTCCCTATCCTTATTTGAGGTACGCTGACCTTTTGACAATTAATTGCACGTGAGAATAATTAATTTCAGCCAAGAACCGTTGTTTTGTTATTAGTGAGGTTGTGTTTTAAGAAACAAAAATAATAATAAAAATCTGGTGTGACTGGCGCACAGCACACAACTTTCTCTTACCTTCGGTAATCGAAAGTTGTGTACTGTGCTTGTCACACCAGATTTTTTGTGTCGACATATATTTAGTTCCCGACAGTACGGAACATTTGAATTCAGATGTAAAATTTATAAGTATGGGAAAATATTTATATTTTGTTACCATGGCAACCATTTCTCCTATCTTCCCTATGAAATACAAGAGTAAAAGTGG
This sequence comes from Euborellia annulipes, assembly GCA_023213315.1. Classification (NCBI taxonomy): domain Eukaryota; kingdom Metazoa; phylum Arthropoda; class Insecta; order Dermaptera; family Anisolabididae; genus Euborellia; species Euborellia annulipes. Next base: position 1,647 of record JAKCPI010031510.1, on the reverse strand, counting down.
TCTTCAGAAGATTTCAATCGCAAAATGAGAATATACATTTTAAAGAGCATCTAAAAAATAATTGATTTTTGAATTTAAAAAAAAATCGTTGGAGCAAATTTTGAGAAAATCGAAAAAAACTGAAAAAGTACATCAGTAAAGTACTAGTAATCTTTGGCCGATTTTGATTAAAAGCTTATTTTTTCCGGTCCCGGGGGGTGTTTAAGTTAAATATAAAATTTCAACCTCGTAGCTCAATTCCTTCATGCTTAAAATTGAACACAGACACACACACCACCCACCCACCCACCCACAGACAGACCATGTTGCGAAAACCACTTTTTTTGGATTCAGGGGACCTCAAAACGTGAAGATCCATCAAAATCTCGACATCGAATTTTTGACATGAATCCAATACTTTCTCTCTATATATATATTACATATATACATAGGTAAGAGAAAGTAAAACTAAATGAAATTTATATGACAATGATTAACAAAGAGAATATTTATTTATTAAAACTTTTCCTGTATATTCAGGAATTTTCATTGCTTTTGGGAGATGGGAGCAGCTTTTCACCCAAGTAATAGAAAATAATGATCCAAGAGTTAATTAGACAAGGTCCGAAAAAACTCAAAGCCGAGATTTTATCATTAAATGAATATATTAATTCTGTACTCACTAAAATTTCCACGATTCTTCGACGAGAGGGCCGACAGATGTTCTCTGGAATAATCTATTCGCCAAAATTAAGACATCCTTGGAATGGATTACCAGGTAAAAAGGAAGCCAGGAGAAATGACTGTAAAAACAGGATTAATTTGTTAGAAATGAAACAAGCAGGGTGGGAGGGAATTTAAAAGTATAATGAAAAGGATGATATTATAAATTATTAATATTAAAGGTTAGATTAAGGAAAGTATGATTAAAATACACTCCTCAGTATTAGCTATCAATATATTTGTAGTTGGCCCAAACGTCCCATATTCCATGGCTATTGAACGCGAGTTATCCAGCTTATCCTGAGCATCGGTGTGTTTTACTTTGCATCAGAACCTCGACCACCCAACAAATATATTTTCCCTATATATGCAGTTGACATTGCGTTTCTGTACATAAAGAATTGAGGTGTGAAATCTTTAAAGAAAAATTTCTCCCTTGTTAATTGTTTGTTATATTGGGCGGAAGGGTAGACATCTTGGTCTGTAACACTATTGAAGCAGCAAAATCCTTGCTAGGGATTATTTATAGATAAATAGAGATTGTTTAGTAATTAATGTTTTGCTTATTTGGATTTTGCAGAATATTATGAGAATGGAGCCGGTTGTCCGCTATGTGATTCCTCAGTCTACAGTTATTGCGGAGAAAAAGTTACTCCATGATGCCTGCTGTTGTCTTCCTTTGCGTAAATACTTAAAACCTTTGCTCCCTAGCCTTATTGTGAGAAAATATTTTTATAAACCCTAATTTGTGTTTCAGAACAATTACCACCACAATGTCGCTATGCAGATTGTCGATTCTTACATGCAAAATCATGTCATGAACATAGTCTGATCACCCGCTGTTGCTGTGATAAATTATTAAGAAGAAATTATCCATTTTTGGCCAGAGCTTATAATTTATAATAAATAAACTATGTAAAAAGATTTTATAAAAAATAAATTTAA
>JAKCPI010031509.1:0-20129 GCA_023213315.1 Euborellia annulipes | reverse complement strand
ACTACTTATGCAGCAACATTACAAGCACTGACTGATGAGCAATTATCAGAAACCACAGGTCAAGCATTGATGAGCCTTGCTTATCTTGCACCAAATGATTCTGCCAATCTAATGAGTAAATATAATAGCGGCTCAAATATTGGTTTTTACAAACTTGGACTTGAAGCTGAAATGGATTTAAATGCAAATATTAAAAATTTGCAGTTAGGATGTGGTGGCACGAATGGTGCTGGTGCATGTGACGTAGATATAAAAAAACCTATCATTAAGTGGGTTACCAGCAAACTATAACGCTTCTAGTGGTAGTTCTCCTGATTTTGGAACAGAAGGGAGAGCGTCTACAAGCGCAAAACTTACCAATCCATTTATGGAGTTTGCAATAAAAAATCCGCAATCAGCATCACAGCGCGAAGTTGTTGGTTTGCGTTTTAGTGCGGAAAAAATAGTGGGATTATTAACTGCTGGAATTGAAAATGGTCTTGTACCTTCAACGAGCGATGGAATTCAGAGTCTAAGTGGATTTATGCGAATTGCTGCAACCACAGGTGAGGCTTCTACAAAAGCAACTGTATTTGGTAATCAGCCTAATCATCAGATTCAAGGGCTGTTGAGTGCACTAGGAAATAATCGAGTATTTACATCAGATCCTACTAGCTCGGATACGCAAGGCATTACTGTACCTTCGTTAAAAGCAGGTTTTACAATACCAGAATTTCAGGTGAATGGTAGTCGATTGAATAATGCTCATGTTGAAGGTGTCTCAACAAAGATTGATTCAATTGCATTGGATCAAGGGCCTTTAAATCAGTTAAGAGTGACCTTTGATCCGATTTTGCTTATTGCGACACAAGCTAAAATTAAACTTGCAAATGGCTCTGCAGTAAAAAATTTGAATATGGATATTACGTTCGATCAATCATTGAGTATGTTTCATAACATCCCATTAACAGGCACTGGGGGATATTTAAGTTTACAACAACAGGCATTATTGTGGCCTGGAAATTATATTGATTCAAATGATACTTCGGGCAAGACAATTACACAAATGAGTAATAGTGATGTCGCACAAAAAGGTTGGTGGATGTCATTTGCAGAACCCGTACAGTTGGGATATTTAAAAGCTACCCAACAAGTAGATATATCTAATGTATTACCTCAAGTGGCTAGTTTGATGACCAATGAGCTACTCAAAGAGGAAAATAGGGTATACGCACCTGCTGGTGCGGCTTTAGGAACACTCATCGGCATTACGATGACTACCCCTAAGCCAATTGTAGTGGATTTAAATCAGGCAACGCTTGCAAATCCAGCAACATTGACTTTGGCAAATTTGCAGCTAGCAAATCAGAATTTAACAACCAACTGCTATGGCTCATTAAAATTCTGTTAATTCTGAATAATATTTTAAAAACTTTATATCGATCTTAAAAAAGTGCCTTTTAGATTCTGATTGAAAGGTACTTATTTGTTGGAAGGAATTAAAAACACATATAAACATCTACTTGCTTAATTTTCTTGTGGAATAATTAAAGTTCAGTAAAAAGTTTATGGTTCAATTTTATCTTATGAAAAGTGAGGGGTTAGAAGAAAGTTATTGTATTAAAAAGGGAGTAATTTAAGATGCGTATTCATTAAAATAGATAATTATAATTATTAATTAAGTCTTTAGTTTATGTAAAGGCTATAGGATGCTAATTTTTAATTGAGAATTTTTTTTGCTGTAAGTTTATAAAATTTTGGCTTAAATATGGGACATATATTTCTTTTATTAATCTCTAAAACTATCAATATATAAATAAGACAAAACCTTTTATAACCACCATTTGTCCGAAATTATACAAAAAGTAATTATTAAAATAAAAAGTATGCTAAAATAAACTGGTAACCGTTGGCTCTTGTTGAAATATTATGCTTTAATTTCAAGTATGACACACCTATTACATACAGTATGTAATTTACTTCCGATGACGACACATATGGTGTCGAAATACGTATTAAAGTGTTAATGTTAAATAAATAAATCATTGAAACAAAAAACCTTGTGTATCATACTTGAATTTAATTTTCATATTAAAGCAATTTTTTTATTTCCAGAAAAAAAATTAACACTAGACAGGGTGTAATTTTTATCTGATAATTTACTGCTTGCTCTATCCGTGTTGTAGTGGTATTCATGATTGCATGAAAATTGTGACTGATTTAACTACGTATATTTATTTCTAACAATGCATGGTTAATTTAATTTATAATAAATGTGATATTATTAATTAATTGGTCTATTCTCTTTATTTAATCTAAATAAAATTGTTATTTATATCTTTCTGCCTTTCTTACCTTCATTACTGGACAACAATGCTCCGTGTGTATTGTATTTGACAATTAACTTTATTTTGTTTTTTGATCTGACAACGCCTTTACAATGGAAGTAGAGGGGCCGAGTAGGTGAGCATGCAAAAAAAGGTGGATAAAAGCACATGAAAAATTGCTCGTTATCGGCTCGAATAACTCTTGTGCCTTAAGAGGTATAATTATTCTGAATATTCGATTAGAAAGCATGATTATTTGAATCATTGTATATTCCGAACAGCTAATCAGATGACTCTATAATAAAATCGCATTTAATAAACTCTAGAATCATTTTTTTAAGTTTATTATTGGGAATTAACAGACAGTTATTTGTATATTGCAGATGTGAATGCATGCCGTTGACTTTCGAACTTCCAGCTGAGTATCTGATGTTTGTTGAGAAATACCGTCATTTGCCTGGTGCCACTTGGATAGTCAAACCTGCGATGGGGTGCCGGGACGAGGAATATTCCTTTTTCCAAAAGCTTCGAGATCTCTCTGAATGGAAAACTAAAAACATCAAGGTTCTCTCTTTCTCTCTTTTTTTGCACCAAAGCTTGGTGCCGAAGGGAATTTGTGCATGCTTGTACAAAAAGATTGCACATGCATGCTTATCAAGTTTGCAGTTACGTGTGTAGCCGCCTTTACTCTAAATTTTAAATTAATTTTTTTTTTTTTAGTCGACAGCAGGCGTCGCGAACATTTCAGGACCCTCAGGTGCTGGAGGTTATCTAGTCCCAGGTAGTGGAAATCCCGCACCCGACGGCGAAGTCAATGGACCAGAGACTTATGTCGTGCAACGTTATAGTGAAAGGCCTTATTTGGTGGCCGGGAGGAAATTCGACTTACGACTCTACGTGCTTGTCACTTCATTCTATCCTTTAAAAGTGAGATTTATTTATTTTATTAAGGGGGTGTAGGAGCGACGTCTAAACGTACTTTTAAAAAAATTAGACTTTTCAATGCGGTTTTTTTTAATGAATTATATCCATAAGGGATTATTGGAACTGAGAGCTATAATTTTTTTAATGACTTATTAAAAAAATTATCGTAATTAATTTTTTGTTATCAAGCAAATACAAAAAAACAATCTGTCCCAATAATCTTTAATTTTTTTTAATTTAAAAATTAATTTATTGTTATTATTAATCACATATTAATTAAGAAAATTTTAAAATAAATTAGTAGATATATTTAAAAATTAACTGTCAAATAGTTCAGTACTCTTGCAAAAGATGGCAGGCTAGTCTAACATCCGGTATTATCAGATCCCCTATAAGCCAATATCTGGCCTATATTTATATATTTTTATGCTTTTATAAATGATACATAATATATAATAACATTTATAAAGTATTTACTGTTAAAAGATCAATGAAAATCTACCAAATGCATTAGCTACCACTCTGACATCTCTTGGCAAATTTTCCTAATTGGTGGGTTTTTTTGGCTTTCTTTTTAAGAGACATAACACTATCTTTTCGGCAAAAACATGTGTAACATCTCAGCCTTAATAAAATTTGAGAAACCCCTGATTTGTAGATTTCTTGCCAAACCGAGGTGTATATTTGGTTGTCTATAGAGCAGGCGTATTTGCTTTTTTTCTAGGTATGGCTGGCCCGTGAGGGTTTCGCTCGACTTTCCGGTTTGCCCTTTACTCTACACTCGTTACACGATCATCGTATCCATTTGACAAATATGGCAATTCAATTGAAAGAAAAAGAGACGAGACATACAACAAAAACTGCAGTTCCTATTGGTGATGCAAAAAGAAACGATGGACAAGTGTCACCTGCTCGGTCACCACGAATGGAGAGTCCGCCACCTAGAAGTGAGAATATTTACGCATTATCTATATCTATTCTATTATATAAAAGACAAGTCTGTCTGTCTATTTGTAACGCATAGACTCCGAAACTACTGGACCGATTTTCATGGAGTTTTTTTTTTTTTTTAATGGGAGGAGAATTTTCCGGGGGCAGTTTTAGGCTATATAAAATTAGGGGTAAGGAATCCCCCTTAATCCAAAAAAAGTGGTTTTCGCGACATGGTCTGTCTGTCTGGGTTCAACTTAAAGCATGAAGGAATTGAGCTAGGAGTTGAAATTTTATATTTAAGTTAGACACGCCCCTAGAGCGTGAAAATAAACTTTGGAACAAAATCGACCAAAGAGTACTAGTACTTTACTGATGTAGTTTTTCATTTTTTTCGATTTTTCTCAAAATTCGCTCCAACGATTTTGATTAAAATTCAAAAATCAATTATTTTTAGATGCTCTTTAAAATGTCCCTTTTATTTTTATTTTATTTCTGTTTTTAATTCTCTCATAGAAAAATGGTTGACGTCACTCATTCTTTGTTGCCTACATGGAGAGACAAGTGCCTATCTCTCTTTCACTTGCACTCATTATTTTCTCTCTCTTTCTTTTAATTCTCTTTCCGGTTCTTCCTTCCATAGATCCAATGTTAAATCCCCGTATGGGGATTTGTATGTTAATTTCGATTCAAAAGGGGGTCCCTTTGGAACTTTTTACACATTTAAAAAAAAATTTCCAATTCTTATGAAATTTTGTATTTATTTACGAATCTATATTGTGTATAAAATGTCCAAATATGAGATTAAAATTTTGAAAAATAACCATAGTTTATTTCAAGCAGTCAACATTTAAAATGCAAGTTTGAAACTAAGGTGCTATCGGAAACTAAATATATCTCGACACAAAAAATCTGGTGTGACCAGCACGGTGCACAACTTTCTCTTACCGAAGGGTAAGACACACCAGATTTTTTAATTCAGATCTTCTCATGGTGAGAAGCCAACTAAATTTGTTTCATATTTTTTTATATTGTTCTTTGAATTTTGTGCTACATTCTAGTGCAAGGGTGTAAATGGCCGTTACGTCGCCTCCGGGAATTTCTCCAGGCCCGTCATGGCTTGGCACGTGTTGAAGCGACCATGCAACAAGTGGCACGAGTGGTACTTACAAGTTTAGAAGCAGTCAGGGGCGTTATCTGTCAGGTAATGAATTATTTATTTATATAACATAGATATTCAAATTTGTTCAAAAGATATTTAATTTAATTATTTGTTTAATTTTGTACAGCTTACGTATATACTCGTAGATACATCCATTGAACATGATACGATTTTTGGTTGTTTTATAGGATGTCCGATGTTTTGAATTATACGGTTATGATATTCTATTAGATGAGCATTTAACGCCCTGGCTACTTGAAGTGAACGCCTCGCCGTCAATGGGCCCCACCGACCCCGAAGATTATCGATTGAAAAAGGCATTATTAACGGATTTGATGAATGTTCTTGATTTTGAAGGCAGGTAATACAAACGGCCTTTTATTTATTACTTATATTCTTTTGAAAAAAAAAGATGGGGGGTAAACTTTTATTTTTATTAAAATTTACTTACAAATTTCAAGAAATTCCAGGCACAATGCATGTTTTGCCAATTTTCAATCAAATCAACCTTATTTTAATGCATGTTTTAACATTTTTTTTAAAAAAGAAGCATGTTTTGAATAGTTTTGTACTTGTATTTCCTTCAAAATATTGATGATATTGATTTTTATTTATTACTATATTATCTTTGCTCAGGGGCCTACATCTTGTGGGTACGTGGATGGCGACCACGAGCTACCCGAGCTGGGCCTGGCAGTCCTTCTATTCTTTTATGTCAGTCCCTTCCTTCTACATTTTCAACAGGCGTCAGATCTTGCGACTGGTCGGCCTGTTCTATTTCTTCCGGTCGCATAAAAAACATTCCGCCGACCCCGCAACTCGGGAATAATAACGGCAAAGAAAGAAGAAGAAGACTATATTATCTAAATGTTCCTTTTCCTTTTTTTTTTTTTGTAGGTTAAAAAGGACAAGAACGTAGAGTGGGCTGTTTGGATCTCCTCTGGGACGAAGAGGGCGCCGTCTCTAACCCGTGTCCAGGGTCCAGTTCTTGTGACAAGGGCGTGCATCCTCTCCATTTCTCCACTTTGCATAATAATAATTCTTTGAAGGAACCATTACTTAATAACAGACTCAATGTTCACCTTGGTAAGAGGAATTCAGGCTTTTTTTTTCATTCACATTCACATTTACACTGTCTTTTCGGCAACTCAGGCCATATAAGACTTTGACGTTATCCGTTATAGATTAATATACATATTGAGGGTCCAGGCATTCTTATTTAAGTCATTTGGTATCCAAATGGCTTAAATAAATTCATCGGACTGCCTGGGATCCGAACCCGCGACCCTTGGTATATAGAAGGCCAGCACGCTAGCCACTACACCAAGGCTCGAGGGCGTCGCCAAATGGTTGACGATTGGGTTGTTTAAATTAATCTCTCTTTTCTCAGGTTGTTTGGTTGATAGAGAAGAACAATTGGCCGAAATTGGACTGACTCCGTAAAAGGATGGATGATTGAAAATAATTTAAAAATGATATTAAAAAAATAAAAGATTTGTAGACGATATATTTGAATATAATGTTTTTATTTATTTATTTATTTATATTAGGCCTATAATAACTGTGAAAGCCTGGTTGTCGAATAGATTAAAAAAAGCAGGCCGTGGACCCAGCCGGGATACTTCGGCCCCTTCTTGGTTGACCGGGTTCTGGCATTGGGATAGAGCAAATAACATTACAGTGGAGCTAAAGCTAACACAGCGGAAATTCGGCTGGGTGGCCTGGAAAAACAGCGTGTGGAACATCCGTCGGATTCCACTGACACTAGACACTTTAAATAAATATATATTATTGAGTAAAGACCTCAGCATCGCTCAGGGGCCCACGTCTTGTGGGTAAGTGGATGGCGACCACGAGCTGCCCGAGCTGGGACAGGCAGTCCTTCAGTTCTTTGTATGACTGTCTCTTCCTGCCTCTTTCAACAGGCGTCAGACCGAGCGACGGGTCGGCCTGTCCTATTTCTTCTTGTCGTAAAAATAGATAGGGTTGTGGAAAGAGTCAAGTGCGCCGACCTCGCATCGCTGGAATAAGGCGAGGACAGAAGAAGAAGAAGAAGAGTAAGGACCTCAGCAGCCGAGAGGAAATTTAGGAAACGTTTCATCTCGTCTTTGATGACCTCCTTTAAAGTCGCCATTATTATTTAATATCAAAGGTACAGAAATTGCGATTGTATTTATCTATTTGTATTTAAAATTTCATCTATTCAGAGAAAAGCCGAAATTTCTGTAGACAACTTTGGCCTCCCGCCAATGCTCGGGGTGGTAGGAGACGATTTATCAATTTATAGGGTGAGATAACTCAGTTGAAAGCCCTCATCTAGGGTATTTGCTGGGCCGGATTTAAGAGTATGACGCCTATAGGCTAAAGCCCTTTTGCCGCCCCCGAAAACGAAATTTTATATTTAAGTTAAACACCCCCCGGGAGCGTGAAAATAAGCTTTTAATCAAAATTGGCCAAAGAGTACTAGTACTTTACTGATGTACTTTTTCAGTTTTTCTCAAAATTCGCTCTAACGATTTTGATTAAAATTCAAAAATCAATTATTTTTTAGATGCTCTTTCAAATGTATATTCTCATTTTGCTCTCAAAATTGTTTCAAGCACAATTTACGCTTGTACTTCATAGGGAAAGATAAGAGAAATGGTTGCCATGGTAACAAAATATAAATATTTTTCTGTTTATAAATTTTACATCTTGAATTCTAATATATTGGCGTAAACTAAATATATGTCGACACAAAAAATCTGGTGTGACCAGCACAGAACACAACTTTCTCTAGCCGAAGGGTAAGAGGAAGTTGTGTGGTGTGCGCCAGTCACACCAGATTTTTGTCTTTAAAAAGGATATTTGTGAAAGGATTAAGGGATAAATAAAACAATTATTTAAAAAAAAATAATATTTATTGAATATTTAAATTATGTTGTTGATAGAATAGGATTAAAAATAATAAATAAATATTTCTTTGTTTCAGAAGGAAAAAATCATACATATCCGCCATCATCATTATCAAAGAAACACGACTTGCGCATTTGGAAATTATTTTTAAAAATGTAATTGTAATTTGTGAACTGATACCAGAAAGCAAGTCTTTTAGTTGCATTCACCTCGAGCAAGAAGCCAGTCGATTGAATTGATCTCTCTGCTATTCTTCGATTGCGATTCTATTAGTGAGAATAAAACACCGCACACACATCCCTTAACTCTTAATTAAAAGGTATTTATAATTTGCATATTTCATTTTCATAGGGAGATGAAAGGGGGTGTACATTCCAATTCCCATTCCATTTAAAATATTATTATTCTTTTTCCTAAAAAAAATCTGGTGTGACTGGCGCACAGCACACAACTTTCTCTTACCTTCGGTAATCGAAAGTTGTGTTCTGTGCTTGTCACACCAGATTTTTTGTGTCGACATGTATTTAGTTTCCGACAGTACGGTACATTCGATTTTCAAGATGTAAAATTTATAAGTATGGCAAAATATTTATATTTTGTTACCATGGCAACCATTTCTCCTATCTTTTCTATGGAGTACAAGAGTAAAGTGGTCTTCAGAAGATTTCAATCACAAAATGAGAATATACATTTTAAAGAGAATCTAAAAAATAATTGATTTTTGAATTTTAATTAAAAATCGTTGGAGCAAATTTAGAGAAAATCGAAAAAAACTGAAAAAGTGCATCAGTAAAGTACTAGTACTCTTTGGCCAATTTTGTTCAAAAGCTTCGTGTCACGTCCCATGGGGGGTGCCTAACTTAAATATACAATTTCAACCTCCCAGCTCTTTTCGTTCTTGAGATATTTTGTTCACAGACCCACACACACACACACACAGACACACAGGCACACAGACAGACAGACCATGTCGCGAAAACCACTTTTTTGGATTCAGAGGACCTCAAAACGTGAAGATCCATCAAAATCTCGACATCGAATTTTTGACATGAATCCAATACTTTCTCTCTATATATATATTAACATATATATAGAGGTAAGAGAAAGTAATAAGTAAAAAAAAATCGTTTGTCAATATTATTTTTATATACTGGTTTGAAAAGCATTTTGAGGGATGCTACTAGATTTATAGAAATCTTTCTATAAAATTTTATCTTTTTACTTTCTTTATGCAACAGAACAACAGCTTGAAAATTTACAAACGTGAAAAGTAATAACTTTTTTTTTTTATTTGTCGTCAGGTTATAGGGGATGCGAGATCCTCTATTTAAAGATAGAATAGAATTTATCTATACTAGAAAATCAAAAATTTGATATAGGCTGTGTCTTCTACATATCCGGTGGCTTTTTAAAGTAACAACGTCTTTTGCTTGACTTCAAACTATTATTACTTTCTCTTACCTATATTGAAATATATATAGGGAAAGTATTGTTTTTTTTTACTAGTACTTTTTTCCCATTAACAAGCATGTTCATACATTTCCATAGTAACAATATATGACAGGTGTGGCAAAACTTTTATCTATCAAGAGCGACTTTTGCTTAAAAAAATAAGGATTTTTGAAAAAAATAATTGATTTTAGAGTTTATTAATTACGATTTTTTTATATAGTCAATTAGAGTTTTTCTTCCTGCACAAATTGACATCACATTTAATCTGATCTGATTAGCCGTTCGGAATCTACAGGGGTTTAAACTTTCAAATTAGAATCTACCGCAGCGCGGTAAAATAAAATGATAGGTAAAAAATAAATGGTGAAATCTTTAGCTGAAAACTCATTCTTTCTAACCGTATATTCAACATAATTTTACCTCTTCAGACAGATGAGTTATTCAAGCCGATAAACTTTTCCGTGCATGTGTCCCTAACAAGCCACTATAGACACATGATTTGTAAGACGTTGTCACGTCAAAAAGATTCCTTTGAGATTTATTAATAAAGGGATGCTTTTTAAGGGTGTGTGATTAAAATATTCGCATACACTGTAGTTAAAAAGGATATTTGTGAAAGGATTAAGGGATAAATAAAACAATTATTTAACATAATATTCTTTATTCAATATTTAAAATATGATGATACAGGAAGATAAAAAATAAATATTTCTTTGTTTCAGAAGAAGGAGCTTTTAGGAAACAAATCCACGTGTCATCATTATTACGAGCAAAGCAAGTCTTTAGTTGCATTCACTTCGAGCAAGAAGACAGTCGTTTGAACTCATCTCCGTGCTTCTCCTCTATAGCGATTCTAGTAATGAGAACAAAACATCACACACACTTCATCTCGCTCAAATTAAAAGGTAATTATAATTTGCATATATATATAGTTTTGAGGTCCCCTGAATCCAAAACAGTGGGTCCCGCAAACTGGTCTGGTCTGTCTGTGTGTAACGATTTTTAGCATGAAGGAATTGAGCTACGAAGTTGGAATTTTATATTTATTGTAAGTTAGGTACCTTCCCGGACACTCAAAATAAACTTTTGAACAAAATAGGCCAAAAAGTACTAGTACTTTACTGATGTATTTTTTTTTTTTTTTTTTTTTTGATGTCTCAAAATTCGCTCTACCAAAATTGTTTAAAATTCAAAAATCAATTATTTTTTTACATGCTCTTTAAAATGAATATCCTCGTATTGCCCTTTGTGTTTTGAAGCACACTCTACTCTTGTACCGTACTTCATAGGAAATATTTCAGATTTTTCAAATTCACTTTCCTGCTCTTCCTTCCATAGAACCAATGTTAAATCCCATATGCGGATTTGCATATTAATTTCTAATCAAAAGGGCCTTTGGAATTTTTTACACATTTGAAAAAAAATGTTCCAATTCTTAGAAATTATGTATTTATTAGCCGCGTCACCCGCCTGCGGCAGACCCTCGCTTTTTCTTATGAAAAAATTCTGGTATGACCGTCGCTCAGCACACAACTTTCTCTTACCTTCGATAATCGAAAGTTGTGTTCTGTACTTGTCCCATCAGATTTTTTGTGTCGACATACGTATATATAGTTTCCGTCGATATATTAGAAGATGTAATGAAATATAAGTATGGGAAAATATCTATTTATCTTTTGATACCATGGCTTCTATCTTTCTTATGAAGTACAAGAGTAAAGTGCAGGGCCGCAGCAAGGGGGGGCCGAGGGGGCGACGGCCCCGGGCGCAATAAAGAAAGGGGCGCTGACAACGTTCAAATTTTTACAAAAAAAAAAAAAAAAAAAGTATTATTCATAATAATGATTGTAATTAAGACAAAAAATAACAAACTTATCTAAAAAGCAATATTAAATTTTTTTCTTTTTTGTTATGGCAAAAGCGCCCGCTCTAGGGGGGGGCGTTGGAATTGGTTTAGGGGCGCCCTAATTTGGGGGTCGGTATTTTGGCTGTAAGTAGAGATGTGTTATTTATTGAATCAATAAGACTTGAATAAAATTTTTTTTAAAACAATGAAAATATATCAGTATAAAAAAAATTTAAATTTTTGGAATTCTATATTGACAAATATTTTTTTTTTTTTTTGAATTTATTAAAATTACTTAAAAGTGAGAAGCCGCCACTGACATGCATAAATAGGAGATTACGAAATTCTTTTAAATTAATTCCGGGCATTCGCGTAAATTACCCCCCAACCCGATGCCTGGGAGAGGGGGGGCGCGGTTGGCCAAAGGGCGCTGCAACCCGGGAGCATAAATATATAAAGGCACAGTTTTAGAGATATAGAGAAAAATACATTTTAATGGAAAATTAGCTTTAAAGTGGTTCTATTTTTGAATTTTCTAAATTTTTTTTAAGACCCTCTCCCTTAACAATATGTAGATAGTTAAAACACATAGAATATTCCAGTTTCAGTAAAATCGGAGGTGATTTAGACGTGCCTCAAACGACTTCAAGTTTCGAAAAATCGAGTTTCTACAGTTTTTTAAATTTTGGACATCCCTAATACAATTTTCTGAACCCTGAATAAAAAAACATAATTTACGATATTTTATAGTTCTTTGGGTTTCCAAAAATCATTCATTTTTGAAAATATATAAACAAAACAGTTATCGAAGTCAGGATTCAGCGCTATCATATATCTAACTTTTAAATAGAGCTTAACTTCTATTGCTCGCCTTCGGGAAAATTTTCAAGTTTTAAATTTCCATCTCTGACTCAAATTCCTTTTATTCTGGCCAATCAGCGCCCTGATAGTCACATACACACAGGAACAGGAAGTCAGAGGCCAGTGCTTTATATATGGTAATGATGATGATAATGATTTTCTTATACGTGTATTTGTACTTAATTTTGATAACTATTTTGATAATAATTTCGTTAATTAATAATTGCACGAATGAATGACATATATTTGTAAAATTAAAGAACTTCAGAATATCGTAAATACACGATTTTTGCATTCAGGGATGGTAAAAATTTTTTAAGGGAGTCCAAAGTTAAAATAAAGGTTCGGACTAAGCCGAGCGCACAACTTTGCCAACCCATTATTCAAAGAAATAACCCAACGCGTTTGTTTATTTGTTTTGATTTTGTTCTGTAAAGTGGTTTTCGCGACATGGTCTGTCTGTGTGTGTGTATGTTAATAAAATATCTCAAGATTCAAAAGAGCTAGGAAGTTGAAATTTTATATTTAAGTTTGCTACCCCCTTAGGACGTGGCAGGAAGCTTTTGAACAAAATCGGCCAAAAAGTACGAGTACTTTTCTGATGCACTTTTTTTCGATTTTCTCAAAATTCGCTCCAACGATTTTGATTAAAATTGAAAAAACAATTATTTTTTAGATGCTCTTTAAAATGTATATTCTCATTTTGCCATTGAAATCTTCTGAAGACCACTTTAAACTTGTACAGTGGGCGCCAAAAGTGCCTGATCTGCTCGAGAGTGGAGCCTTGAGCTTAGTCAACCAAACCAATATTTTTAAAATAAATAAATCATCTTTTTTTAATGGAACTGAAAGAGGAAAGCTACTTTTAAAATAAAATTTCATAAAACCAAGCCTTTTGGTTGCCTAAGCTCAAAGCTCCACTTTCGAGTAGATCAGGCGCCCACTATACTTCGTAGGGAAGATAGGAGAAATGGTTGCCATGGTAACAAAATATAAATATTATCCCATACTTATAAATTCTAATATATTGGCGGAAACTAAATATATGTCGACACGAAAAATCTGGTATGACAAGCACAGAACACAACTTTTGATTACCGAAGGTAAGGGAAAATTGTGTGCTGTGCGACAGTCACACCATATTTTTTTTATTAGGCCTACTGATTCCGATTCTCTAGTTCTTCATCTTACATGATGAAATATTCGATTCATCAAAATCGATGTATTTTTATAAAAAAAATTGAAAAAACAAACTTTAAACTTAACAGCAGGTTTTTCATAACCAAAAATTAAATTAAAAAATTCATATTTTCCAAACAAAAATTGATAAATAAATTCTAAAAATACCGGCTTGCTTAGCAGTGTTCTGTTCGGAAAGCATAAAAACTCAATTTTGACCCCGATAAAGATTTGGTACCTTTTCATGTGCATGCTCACATATAGATTTAAAATGTTTGAAATTCTATATTGACAAATATTTCTTTTGGGCGGAGGGGGCCTTTCTTGCATCTGCGGGGGAGGGGTTGCCATTCAATGTGGTTACGCCACTGATTCCGGGTAATTAGTTGATTTGTATATTATATAGTTCATAGGCGTAGCCACGGGGGGGGGATTTGGGGGGTTCAAACCCTCCCTCCCCATTGGACCCAAGCCGTGGCTAGATATTCAAGCTCTATAATACAAAATACTTTCTCTCTATCAAGGGCGGATCCAGAGGTGTTTCTCGGGGGGGGGGGGTAATCTGGTGTGACTCGTCACACAGCACACTATTTTTTTTTAATTTCGGTAATTTAAAAGCGCATTCTGTACTTGTTTGCTAGAATATAAATACACCTCAAATTTTTAAGTATTAATTTTTAAAATTTTACATTAAAAATAAATTTTTTTGCGAAAAAAAGGTATTTTTTTCGAATCTCGGGGGGGGGGGTAATTACCCCTTACCCCCCTTGTATCCGCCCTTGATCTCTATATAACAGTTATTAATATATTTCATTTTTATGGTAAGAGAAAGTAAAATATATTCTCTAGCTTAAAAAAAAAATCAAGAAAATTCAGAATTTTCCCATTGAAAAGAATTGATTTTTGTCTTGTAGAGCGGGCGCTGGAGGTAGTTGAGTATGCAAAATTTGAGGACCGAATTCTGACAATGGATTTGGGCTAAGAATAGCTCCCAGAATAAGGATCCGGATCTTGCCGGGCCAATTTTTGGTCCAATTTTTTTTTTACCCCCACCCCATAGGAAATCAATGGAGTGCATGCTAAGATGATGTGAAGATTTGCAATTATGGTCAAATTCGAGTACTTAAAACCTCAAACAATGAAAAAACTGTCTTGTCAGCAACTGAGGGGATCCTCTAGAGTCCCCTGAGAAGTACTATCTTGCCACCAGTTGTGGTGGTCCCCTCTAACCCCTTCATCTCTTTTCTCTCTCTTTGTTATAAATTTAAATATACGGCTTTAACACCATGCCAAATTGTGGGGACCGGCAATTATGTTCATAATCCACTAGCTGGTATCCCAATCAATGAAAAATACTATCTTGCCGCCAGCTGCGGTGGTCCTCTCTAACCCCTTTACCTCTTTTCTCTCTCTTTGTTATAAATTTAAATATACGGCTTTAACATCATGCCAAATTGTGGGGACCGGCAATTATGTTCATAATCCACTAGCTGGTATCCCAATCAATGAAAAATACTATCTTGCCGCCAACTGCGGTGGTCCCCTTTAACCCCTTCACCTCTTTTCTCTCCCTTTATTATACATTTAGATGTACTGTCTTAAAACCATGCCAAATTGTGGGGACCGGCAATTATGCTCATAATCCATTACCTCGTGCTCCAATCAATGAAAAATACTATCTTGCCGCCAGTTGTGGTGGTCCCCTCTAACCCCTTCACCTCTTTTCTCTCCCTTTATTATACATTTAGATGTACTGTCTTAAAACCATGCCAAATTGTGGGGACCGGCAATTATGCTCATAATCTACTACCTGGTGTATTTATAATAAAGGGAGATAAAAGAGGTGAAGAGGTTAGAGGGGACCACCACAACTGGTGGCAAGATAGTATTTTTCATTGATTGGAGCACCAGGTAGTGGATTATGAGCATAATTGCCGGTCCCCACAATTTGGCATGATGTTAAGGCCGTATATTTAAATTTATAACAGAGAGAGATAAAAGACGTGAAGGGGTTAAAGGGGACCACCGCAGTTGGCGGCAAGATAGTATTTTTCATTGATTGGGATACCAGCTAGTGGATTATGAACATAATTGCCGGCCCCCACAATTTGGCATGGTGTTAAAGCCGTATATTTAAATTTATAACAGAGAGTGTTAAAAGAGGTGAAGGGGTTAGAGGGGACCACCGCAGTTGGCGGCAAGATAGTATTTTTCATTGGTTGGGATACCAGCTAGTGGATTATGAGCATAATTGCCGGTCCCCACAATTTGGCATGATGTTAAGGCCGTATATTTAAATTTATAACAAAGAGAGAGAAAAGAGGTAAAGGGGTTAGAGAGGACCACCGCAGCTGGCGGCAAGATAGTATTTTTCATTGATTGGGATACCAGCTAGTGGATTATGAACATAATTGCCGGTCCCCACAATTTGGCATGATGTTAAGGCCGTATATTTAAATTTATAACAGAGAGAGAGAAAAGAGGTGAAGGGGTTAAAGGGGACCACCGCAGTTGGCGGCAAGATAGTATTTTTCATTGGTTGGGATACCAGCTAGTGGATTATGAGCATAATTGCCGGTCCCCACAATTTGGCATGATGTTAAAGCCGTATATTTAAATTTATAACAAAGAGAGAGAAAAAGAGGTGAAGGGGTTAGAGGGGACCACCGCAGTTGGCGGCAAGATAGTATTTTTCATTGATTGGGATACCAGGTAGTGGATTATGAACATAATTGCCGGTCCCCACAATTTGGCATGGTGTTAAAGCCGTATATTTAAACTTATAACAAAGAGAGAGAAAAGAGATGAAGGGGTTAGAGGGGACCACCACAACTGGTGGCAAGATAGTACTTCTCAGGGGACTCTAGAGGATCCCCTCAGTTGCTGACAAGACAGTTTTTTCATTGTTTGAGGTTTTAAGTACTCGAATTTGACCATAATTGCAAATCTTCACATCATCTTAGCATGCACTCCATTGATTTCCTATGGGGCGGGGGTAAAAAAAAAATTGGACCAAAAATTGGCCCGGCAAGATCCGGATCCTTATTCTGGGAGCTATTCTTAGCCCAAATCCATTGTCAGAATTCGGTCCTCAAATTTTGCATACTCAACTACCTCCAGCGCCTGGTCTATTGCTTTATAAAAAATTAAAGCCGATTAAAATTGATTAAATCTCTCAAATGAAAAATAATAAAAATTATTATATAATTAAATTTTTTGTTTTTTTTTTCCTTAACAGGTTGACGCTTTTGAAGTCTATAGACGTCCAGTTCTCGTTGATACATGTGCAAATGACGTCTATAGACGTCTTACATTATAATTAATATAAATGAATGCAGATAAAGCAAATATTGATTTTAAATTTATTTTCTTTGAAATTCTTCAATATAAATAATTGTAATAATTAATTTTAATGAATAAATAATTAAATAATAGGAATTTTATACTTAAATTTCATAATAAATATAATGACATTCTTCATATTATTATTGATAAAGTATTTCTTAAAAAAATAAATAATTAATTAATTTTATTTCATAATTAGGAGTCGTTCTATCTAACATTTTTTTGAAAAAATTTCTCCACCAGAAAATTTAAGGCGTAAAAAAGTGTATCGTCCGGAAAAAAACATCCATTTGTCGCAAAATGCTTTTGATAAAAGTTTAATTGTCTAATTATATTATATATTTAAAATCAAATTTTATGTTGATAAGAAATATTTATTGCTTTTTATTTAAAATTATGAAAAATTAGTTTTAAATCTATATAGATGCTTTGCAAATTTGGTGGACGTCTATGGAAGTCGTTTGTCTTTCAGAGCTCCGTGTCTTTTGATAGACAAATGACGGCCATAGACGTCCTTCATATTTTTTAGAATATTAGTCAAATAATAATATAATCAGATTTTGTGAATGTGATGTCTAGATAAAAACCCCCCAAAACTAACTAATTCTGCAAAAAAATATTGTGCTTTTCTCAACCTCACTAAAATAAAAATGAGCGTCAACGTGTTAAAGAGATCTGAGATGAGACTAAACAAAAGAAGTAAAAGGCTTTTTTGAATGCCTGAAACGAGTTGAATGAAAAATTGTGGCACCTAATTAGGGAAGGGTGGGCCCGAGCCGGTCCGGAGGGGGGTAGTCATATATTTCATTAGGCGCCATATACTGACCCTTTAGTCGGGGGTGGGGGGGGAGAAATCTCCTGAACCCCCCTCATCAAAAATCTCCGGCTACGCCTATGATATAGTTTGTTATAATTATTTTCATTTTTCGATACTATGAAGGCGCTACAGGGGTCGAGGGTGGGTGAATGCACCCCCTGGCTGCCCCCCTCCAATGAGCTTGAGGGCAAAGTTATGGAATGGCAAATAAATTTGTAATTATTTTTATATAAGAAAAAAATTAATGATTTAAAAATAAAAATGTTTTCTCTTAAAGCATAGAATAAAAAATTCTATAATTTTTTTTTTTGGGGGGGGGGGGGCGCAAATTATGATCTTGGCCCCGGGCGCAAGTTTTCCTTGCTGCGGCCCTGGTAAAGTGGTCTATACATTTTAAAGAACATTTAAAAAATTTTTGAATTTTTGAATTTTAATCAAAATCGTTGAAGCGAATTTTGAGAAAATCGAAAAAAACTGAAAAATTAACATCAGTAAAGTACTAGTAGTTTTTGGCCGATTTTAAAAGCTTATCTTCACGCCCTAGGGGGTGCCTAACTTAAATATAAAATTTCAAGCTTCCTAGCTCAATTACTTCATGCTTAAAATTGAACACATACACAGAATATTTTTGATGCATATTTCGGCCTTTTTACATGCATAATTTGAGGTTTTTTAGTATTTTTTTTTATAAAAAAACACACACTTTTTCTCATTCACACTCACACTCACACACACATGCACACAGTCGTTTCGGCAACTTAGGCCATATAAGACTTTTACGATAACAGTTATTAAATATATATACATATTGGGGTCCAGGCATTCTTATTTAAGCCATTTGGTATCCAATTGTCTTAAATAAAATCATCGGACTGCCTGGGGTCCGAACCCGCGACGTTTGGTATACGAGGTTAGCACGCTAACCTCTACACCAAGCCCGAGGGCCCGAGTCCTGCTTATAAATTTCATTTCATCTTCTAATATATCGACGGAAACTATATATACGTATGTCGACATAAAAATCTGGTGGGATAGTCACACCAGATTTAAAAAAAATTTTATTTTTGGAACTTTCCGGATTTTCGGCGAGTTATACCGCCCCCATAATAATTTTGTATATTTTACATATAATATTATATGGTTTTCGAAAGGAGGGGGGGGGGCGCTAAAAGGCTCTTGTGCTCCGGGCGCGAGCTCACTATTCGGTTATTAAAGAAATTATTTACATAAATTTACATTGACGGGTTATGAGAATTATTTTCTGCGATATTAAATTATATTTTGTAAATTAAATCTTAGTAAACCATATTTAGAATTTTTTAATTAAGTTAATTGATATTTTTTAAATTGGACAAATATTAATTGGATTATTGAATTTTAAAAAAATTTTCCCTTTCATTTATTTTATTATATATTTAAAAATTAAAAATAATCTATATATAATAATTACGGAGTGTCCGTCTGTCCGTCTGTCTGTCTGTCTGTCCGTCTGTCCGTCTGTCACGCTCTGTTTGACCAACTTCCCATTGGAATTTTGAAACGAAATTTTGCAATCTTATAGAGGACGTTATAGAGAGTCCCGGAAAAATACTCGGGTCCCGAAATTCCTATAACTTTTTGAGTTATTAATTCTTAAAGTTACGATTTCTCCCATAGGAAATGTATAGAGAAATATTCAAGTATTCTTTGAAGTTGTGTATTCTATGAAGGTAAACAAATCCTCAAGCAGGCACTGGATTGGAATACGTAGTAATAATAATTTTCTTTTTATAATTAAGAAAAGGCGAGGGTCCGCCGCAGGCGGGCCCGAGCCAGCTGGAGGAGGGTCCAGGGGGCGTAGCCTCCCTGTCTAGACGCCACGCAGTTTTTCATAATTAAGAAAGGCGAGGGGGGTCCAGGGGGCTTAGCCCCCCCTGTCTAGGCACCACGCAGTTTCTCATTAAGAAAGGCGAGGGTCCGCCGCAGGCGGGCCCGAGCCAGCTGGAGGGGGTCCAGGGGGGCGTAGCCCCCCCGGCTAGACGCGAAGCCCGCCGAAGGCGGGTGGCGCGGCTAGTGAGTATATAATAGATTAATAAGAAAACCTTTTAAATTTTATTTATTATTCAAATTTTTTTACTAAAAGTAAAATAAACTCGAAGCTGCGTTGCGATGTCTTTGACGCCATTGAAAACGCAGCGAATGCCTCGTCTCTTTATCTCTTCCATGACTTTGGCTGGCTGGAATTTTCTCTATCTCCCTCCCCCCCCCTGTCTATCTCTCATCACATCGGCTTATTTACATTTATTCTCAATTATTTTCATTATATAAGGTCAGTAAAGCATTTAAATATTTATTTAACTGGTTCAAAATCATTATTTTCAATTAAATCATTAAATGAAACAAGTCAAATATTATAAACTCATGATTCAACAG
>JAKCPI010031508.1:0-84405 GCA_023213315.1 Euborellia annulipes | reverse complement strand
TTAAATTGAAGAGACGAAAATGAAATATTTATTAATTTTAAATTATTATTATTATTATTTTCTCTAAAGCTTTCTCGATTCATATCTGTCTTTTCGAGGATTATTAAAATTTATAAAATAAGTGATTTAATAATTTTAAAGAAAAAAAGGAGGCTACCAATCAATTGAAATAGAGACGGTCTAAATGGCCTTATATGCCGAAGAAATCCTTAAACGAAAATAAAAAAAAACTGCCGAACAAAGATTCTTCTTTTTGAACCAAATATTTCTATATTTCTAGTCCCCTTGGATATCGGTCAAAAGCGAATTGAATCCTCTCCTGGGAGCCCTGCCTAAGCCAAAATGGGAAGAGCAACAACACCCTATGCCAGTGGGGACTCACTTTGAATTTGACCAATATCCAGGAGAACGTCAGAGAACTCCGATCACAGAAAGCCTAAACCCCCAAAAATATATCAATTCATGAGGGTAGAAATTGTCTATTAATATAAAATTAAGCATCCCTTATAAAGAACCTGTCTATTGTTAGAATGGGTGGAGATAGGCGGAAACGCCCATGGACCTCCAGTGAATGTATGTGGTAGTGTATGTGTGTGTGGGGCGTATAATTGCATGTATTCTTTTATATTAACTTGCAGAATAGTAAACAAATTTCTCGTACCTGTCCAATAAGTAACCCCCATACACGCAAAACCGAAGTCCTAATACTGAATAATAGCCAAAACAATAATGCACACAAATTGACTTTAGAAAATCCTCTATCTATTTCAATCTCGCGTAAATGTTCATACAGACCTTTGATGTGGCTGCTACACTCTGCAATCTGCTGTAGAGGCTGCCTTGATGACTCCGTTGATAGTCGAGTTCCTGGTGTTAAATGTCTGCTGTTCCATCTTCTTCCTATAACGAAAGATATTAAATTATACATCTATTTGCTCTCATTAGTCAAATAAAAGAAAAGGTGGAAAACAGTGAATGGTTTTGGAACTATTAATATAGTAAAAAATAAATAATGAATATAATCACAACTTAAAAGTTAGATTTAAATTATTGACTGTAGCTTGTAATTGAAACATTATATATTTAGAAGAAATTAAAAACATTTAAACAAAATTTTTTACTGCAATCATGAGAATAATGATAAAAATATAAAAAAAATTTTGGAAATATAACGTAATAATTGAATTGATAGTGGGCGTTTTGATTGTATTAATACGACCTATTAACCTCGTCCCTCCCCCCCCCCCTCCCCCGTGGCCGAGTGGTTAGAGATATTGACAAATGTCAATATTGACAACTTCAAAAAGTCAAGGGTGAGTATCGTCCCAAGTCTATATAACCTAAGTTGCCGAAAAGACAAAAAAAAAAACTACTTTTTTTTTTCTTTCTTTTCTTTCTGAATATTAATGAAAAAAATCAATCACATGGCGATTTATGTACAGCTATAAACAATAATTCATAAAAATTAAATAGCCCCCGGACTTGGCGTAGTTGGTAGCGCCGAAACACACAAGTATCTATTAAATATTTTTTTTAAAACAATAAAATAATCACATGAGAAAACGCATGGATGAGCTTTAATATTGACCATCTCTATATTCAAAATTGTTACGGTATATATATAATTTTTTATCTTTAATAAACAAAATAAAAGCATTTAAATAGTAAATATATACCGTACCTTTAGTATATTATATATATATACCTAGTATATTTTAAATACTATCAATAGATAGAAGATTATTGTCATTTTTTATTTCCCATTGAATGGAATTTCTTTAAAACCATAAATAGCCATCTAAGACATTGATTTTATTTATTAATATTAAAAAGAAAGAAATATAGATAATAAATAAACCACCAACGATATAATTATATTCATCATATCGTCTGGGAAAATAAAATGTTATGTATATACTTGACATGATCATGTCGTCCTCGAGGAGTTAGATTTGTTTTGATTTAAAATAGAATAAAATATCTAAAATCTTATCAGAAAAGTGCAATTGAAAATCTAACTCACTTACCTAATGATAAACAGAGAAAGATTCCCTTTTTTTAATTAAAAATTAAACGAATGGATAAACAAAAGGGGTCCAGGGGACTTAACCCTGACAAGTGGTAAAGCCCGCAGAAGGCGGGCTTTATATAATAATGCAATATAAACGTTATTTACCTTCAGGAATGTCAGCTGTGAATTTTTCTTTTTTTTGTTATTTTTTGCTGATATAAATAGGCAGTCATTGGATGATCGTTGACCTCATTACTATAAAAAATAAAAATAATAAATATTTAAATACTCATCAAAACATGAAATTTTTTAATAAAATATATTTTTAAAATACCTTTAAGCTTCAATAATTTCGCCAAAGAGTGTCAAAGGGAACTCGATAATGTACACAAAATGGAAATCACACTGTATTTGTATTTTCACTCTTAATCAATCACTCATTTTATTATTTGAAATTAAATATTATAAGGGTTAAATACCCTAAACAGCTCGAAAATAATAATTTTTCCCCGTAAACACAAAATATAAACCAAGTGAATATCTTCTTCGTTATCGATGATCACGAGTTTTAATAAATTGATTTATTTCAAAGAGTACCTGAAATTAAAAAAAATATTCTTTGAACTACTTGAAATAATATAAATTAAATGAAAACAATTACCAGAATAGAACTGTCAAATGTTGTCATCACTCGTACACATCCCCTTTTTTCTTTTTTTATTGTAGAATAAAAATAAATAATAGAATTGATTTAAAATGATATGTATAATCGATAATTTAAGATTAATTATTCATCACATGGCATTTGTCTTGTGAGTCAAAGATGATCAAAGATATAGAACAAAAGACATGGCATTCGCTTGCTAAAACAGAAAAGCAAAGAGAATGATTAGAGATCATAAATAAGTGATTAAAATTGTCTCATAAATTAATTGAAAAAATAAGAACGAGATTTAAATGCTAAAAATGATTTTAAAAAAATAAATATATTATTTATTCAATTATTTAAATTAAATATTATTAGATTTTTAATAATTCTTAAATATTATATTGCATTAAAACAAAATATGAGTGAGATTCTATAATTAGTCCAGTGATGGTCAATATTTTAGGATTTTCATGCGTTTTTGATGAAGATGATTTTATTGTTTTTATAAATAAATAATTGTGAAATTTATGTTTGAATCACACAAGTTTCTATTAATTATTATTTTTTTAAAAACAATAAAATAATCAATGAGAAAAGACATGGAGGGAGGGGCTTTAATAATGAAAAACTTTTTATGGGTCGTTTTGATAACTTACCTACCCCAACATTAAAATAGCCTCTCTATGGAGAAATACATGGTGTTTGTCCTTCAGCATTAAAATAGCTGAAGAACAAACACCATGTATTTCCCCATAGGGGGGCTATTTTAATGTTGGGGTAGGTAAGTTATCAAAACGACCCATTTTTAATTAACTAGCTACGCAACCCCCTTTCGGGGTACCATTAAAAATCTCTGATTTTTTTTAAATTTTATTAGGGCGAGCAAATTTATATATATACCAGTATACTCGTTACAATATATATTTTTTTATCTCAATATAATAATTCTTTATCCAAAACTGTGGGTTCCTGGAGCTCCAGTATAATTGTTAAATGGTCTCGCCAGCTATTATTTTGT
This sequence comes from Euborellia annulipes, assembly GCA_023213315.1. NCBI lineage: Eukaryota > Metazoa > Arthropoda > Insecta > Dermaptera > Anisolabididae > Euborellia > Euborellia annulipes. Next base: position 80,727 of record JAKCPI010031508.1, on the reverse strand, counting down.
AATATAAGCCTATATAACATCGGCTACATCGTTGTCTTCCAACTATTATTCTCCTGGTAAACTTTAAAATCGGCGATCAGCGAACATCCGCGTACTAGGAGATTTTCTTTGAATCAAAGACTCATCATCAACAGCGTATTTTCATTTCTCCCTCTTTTTTAATATTCATATATATTATCCTTATTAATTTAATATAAGGATTAATAAATTTTTTACATTGATATATTTCCTACTTCAATTCTGGCTATGCGGGAATTTAAATTATTCTCCGGACGGTGTCCCCGAAGAACAAGAGGGTTGAATAATCCTTTTTCTCATTTATAATTTGTATTAACAAAAGACATGATCCGAAAATGGCATTTTGATTCTACTATTCGCACCGAACATTTATTTACAAAAAAATTTGCTGTGATGTGCTATTACACCAGATATTTTTACATATATCCATCGAAGCAGAGGGACCACCGCAGGCGGGCCAGAAGTCCAGAGGATAGATTCTTTTGGACGGGCGCAAAGGACCAACCAGTGGCGTAGTGAGCTTAACTCGCGCCCGGGGCACAATACCTTTTTAGCGCCCCCCCATTCGAAAACCATATAATATTATATGTAAAATATACAAAATTATTATGGGGGGCGGTGTAACTCGCCGAAAAAAAACTAGCCGAAAGCAAGACCTCGCCGAAAATTTTCTCGCCAAAAAAATCTCGCCGAAAAACCAAAAAGTTCCAAAATAGAATATTTTTTGTGTCGACATACGTATATATAGTTTCCGTCGATATATTATTAGAAGATCTAATGAAATTTATAAGCAAGGCTCGGGCCCTCGGGCTTGGCCTAGTGGCTAGAGTGCTGGCCTTATAAATCAAGGGTCAGGGGTTGGATTTGGATACCACATGGCTTAAATAAGAATGCCTGGACCCCCAATTGATATATTCATTAATAACGGATTTCGTAAGTCTTATATGGCCTGAGATGCCGAAATGACAGTGTGAATGGGTGTGTGTGTGAATGAGAAAAAAGTGTGAATGTTTTTTTTATAAAAAAAAATCGTAAAAAACCTCAAATTATGCATTTAAAAAGTTGGAAATATGCATCAAAAATATTCTGTGTGTGTGTATGGGTTCAATTTTAAGTATGAAGGAATGGAGCTAGGAAGTTGAAATTTTATATTTACTGTATGTTAGGCACCCCCTAGGGCGTGAAAATAAGCTTTTAAACAAAATGGGCAAAAAACTACTAATACTTTACTGATGTTAATTTTTCAGTTTTTTTTTTTTTCGATTTTCTCAAAATTTGCTTCAACAATTTTGATTAAAATTCAAAAATCAATTATTTTTTAGATGTTCTTTAAAATGTATATTCTCGTTTTGCTTTTGAAATCTTATGAGGACCACTTAACTCTTGTACTTCATAGGAAAGATAGAAGCCAGGGTATCAAAATATCAATAGATATTTTCTCATACTTATAAATTTCATTATATTTTCTAATGTATCGACGGAAACTATATATACGTATGTCGAAACAAAAAATCTGGTGTGACAAGCACAGTACCTTTGGTAAGAAAAAGTTGTCTGCTGTGCAACATTCACACCAGATTTTTTAAAATATTTTATTTTGGAATTTTTCGGTCCTTTTTTCGAGATTTTGCTTTCGGCTAGAAAATTTTCGGCGAGAATTATTATATTTTACTGGCACTACATTTAAAATTTTCCAGAAATCAATTATAATAAAAATAAAAATTATCCAGCAATTATTTGTTTTGCGGACCTTTTGGCGCCCCTTTGTGAGTGGCGCCCGGGGCATCATGACCCCCCTTGTCCCCCCCCCCCTCGCTTCGCCACTGGAACCAACCTGGCGTCTGATTTTTATATACATGATCTGGATATCAGATGGCTTAAGTAAAAATGCCTGGACCTTAATATATATAAATTCATAAATAACGGTTATCGTAAATGTCTTATATGGCCTGAGCTACACGAAAAGACAGTGTGAGATGTGTGTGTGAGTGTGAAGTCTGAATGAGAAAAAAGTGTGAATGTTCTAACAAAAAAAAAAAAACGTTTAACCAAAATGAGATTACAATAAGTATAAGTTGTTTTTTGAAAGAACCAATCAATGCATTTTTTTGATGCTCCAATTTTCTTATTTTTATTGATAAATCATTAAATTGTGTTCGATTCGTTTCTCGGAGTTCTTTACATTCAGATTGATTCTGTTTTAAAGTTTGTTTAAGTTTTTCAATTTCTTCAAGATACCGTTGAATTCGTACTTCAGTTGTATTTGCATCGATTTGATATTGTTTCACTTGTTTTTTTAATAATTCTATTTCCTAAAAAAGTGAAAATTAAGAAGAAATAATATTAATAATATTCAAGATGTTTTCACCCAGAGTCATTTGCCAATCTGTTTCAAATGCCAATTTTCAAAACTCGGTTTCATTTTTTACCAATTCATAATGAAAAACTAGAAAATATAATTTTTCTTACAATTGCTTACCTTTCTTAAATTTGTGTTTTCCAAATGTGTCTGATTCAATTTACTTGTTAAATCATTTACTCTCGTGTCCATTTTTTTGGAAATATCTTTAAGTGAAGCAATAACTGATTTTAATTTTAATTTTTCATCGGATGATTCTCTACTCTCTTTTTGTAACTTGGTTATAGTTTCAATCTAATAAAATTCATATTATCAATAAAAATATTACTAAAATTTTTAATCACGATCACGAGAAAACTTTGCAGCCAGGAGATTAAACACAAAAATATTTTATATAATTTTTTATTCGCCGACGTTTCGGTCGCCAATCGCGACCTTCATCCATGGGCGTAGCCAGACATCTTGTTAGGGGGAGCAACCCTCGTTTGCCGAGAGGAGGGGGTTTGCAATTAATATATACATAGATTATTAATTATTTATTTAAATAAAAAAAAATTAAATTAATGTAGTGGATTGGGTGGGGCGTTAAAAAAAATTCCCAATGGGGAAAATATATATTTTTTTGTTTTTTTACTTTCTCTTACCTATGTATATATGTAATATATATATAGAGAGAAAGTATTGGATTCATGTCAAAAATTCGATGTCGAGATTTTGATGGATCTTCACGTTTTGAGGTCCCCTGAATCCAAAAAGTGGTTTTCGCGATATGGTCTGTCTGTCTGTCTGTCTGTGTGTGTGTGTCCGTGAACAAAATAACTCAAGAACGAAGAGCTAGGAGGTTGAAATTTTATATTTAAGTTAGGCACCCCCATGGGACGTGACACGAAGCTTTTGACCAAAATCGACCAAAGAGTGGAGTGACTAGTACTTTACTGATGCACTTTTTCAGTTTTTTTCGATTTTCTCAAAATTTGCTCCAACGATTTTTTTTTTAAATTCATATATCAACTATTTTTTAGTTGCTCTTTAAAATGTATATTCTCATTTTGTGATTGAAATCTTCTGAAGACCACTTTACTCTTGTACTCCATAGAAAAGATAGGAGAAATGATTGCCATGGTAACAAAATATAAACATTTTGCCATACTTATATCTTTAAATTCGAATGTACCGTACTGTTGGAAACTAAATACATGTCGACACAAAAATCTGGTGTGACAAGCACAGTACACAACTTTCGATTACCGAAAGTAAGAGAAAGTTGTGTGCTGTGCCCAGTCACACCAGATTTTTTTTTTTTTAATTTTTAGGACAAGCCAGGGGGAGGCAACGGCCCCCCCTGCCTCCCCCTGGCTACGCCCCTGCCTTCATCATATTGTTAACTATACACGATTTTAATGTCTATTGCAATCATATACAAATTCTTTTAATTTGATATTTACAAAAATTATCATCAAAATTTTCCCTGTTGAATTCGTGATTGGAGACCGAAACGTCGGCGAATAAAAATAAAATAAAATATTTTTTTATTAAATTCCTGCCTGCAAAGTTCCTTTGGATCCTGATTAAATATCCACCAGCCATAAAACATTAAGTAAAATTAGTAATTGTTGATTGTTTGGGCTGGATGTTAAGAATGGAAAATAGGAGAAATATCCAGCACCTGTTTATTCCCCATACACTCTATTTATTTGCAAATATTTCGGATTGCAAAACGCCACCCATCATCAGTGCAGCAAATAATTTTGGTGGTGGATGTCGTCTATATTTTTACCTCTGATTATATAAATGTTTGCCATTTTCATATTATTATTCTTAAATAGGCAAATTACAAACAAGGAATCAATCACCACCAAAACTATTTGCTGCACTGACGTTTTGCAACCCGAAATATTTGCAAATAGTGTGTATGGTGAATAAAGAGGCGCTGGTTATTTCTCCTATTTTTCAATAAGTAAAATTTTTAAAACTATTTTCAAAAAATTAAATTACTTTATTTTTATATTCGCTTTGAAGTTTTTGAACCTCTTCATTTAATACAGTTACTTTAGTTTGAAGAAATTTTATTAAATTATCTCGGTTATGCGATGAGCTTTGATTTTTTAAAGATACATCATCTCCAAAGATTAAAGGCCTAAAAAATTAACAAAATTAATTTTTGGTTTTTTTAAAATAATTTGGAAATAGTATCACGAAATAATACATATACGTACTTGTTACTTTGATTTCTTGATTTTGTATTTTTTGGATCTCCAATAAAATTGCTTGAAGCTTCTTTTAGATAGGGTTTTGGACTTCGTGATGGTGATGTTGAATCTTTGCTTATGTTTGTATAATTTCGAGTGAAATATCCTTCTAAGGGACTAAAATAAAAATTGAAAGAAGAGCTGAACAGAGAGTGAGTTGAAAACTAACTAAATCATTATTAAATTTACCTATTACAAGAGGATTCTTTTAAGCAAGATTTATCTGAGAAACTATGCTCTTTCTCATCCTAAAATAAAAATACTATAACAAAAATAAACAAAAATAAATAGCAAAAAAAAAAGTTTGAATCAAGTTACCAGAGCACTTTTAACTTCTTTCAATAGTTCATTGGTCTTTTCAACAAGTTGTGCATTTATTTCGTGATATTTTGCTTCTTTTAAAAGAATTTCATCCATTGAAGGCATGATTAATATTTCTAATAAAATGATAATAATTAATCATCTATATTATTATTAATATATGTTATAAAAAAGTTAATTAAAACTTACATGTTATATAGAAATTGATCTAAATATGTTGATTTATTAAAAAAAAAATTATTTAAATGTCAAACATCTGTCAATTTATTAAAAAAAGAAATAAATAATTTTATTTACAAACCGTTTTTTAAAGAAAAATCAATTTTGTTTAATTAACTTTTTTGCCACTTGAGAGCAGCACAAATCATCTCTCGGAATGATGCAAAATTCAAATCTTATTTGTATACAGTAGATCAAAAATTTTTAATATGCAATAATTTTGATACAAAATCTAATTAAATTAATTCGATTCTAAACTCGGTCGACCTAAAGAAATTAACCCCTAGGTTGTCTTGATAAAGTTTTTGATGGTATAGACCCTGTGGTTCTTAAACTTTTTTGTTTCCCGGCGTTCTAGTGCCCGGTCCCGTAATTTAAGCGGACTTCAAACCTAAAAATATATTTTCAAAATAGCTGGAAATTTTGAGAATTTTTTTAGAAAACATGATATTTATTTGAATTGAATGAAAACAATTCAATTAAATTTTTCTTGCTTGGGACAGGAAGAGAAACTCTGACTGGTAGCACATGAGACAAGTACTCTACTACTGTGCTACAGCTCAGGGGCTAGATAAATAAATATAAGATATTATTTTGTGCATAATGTTTTTATTTTAAGGTGCGCGTCTCGGGGTGCTAATTTTGGGACTTTCCAGCGGCCACAATTTTGAAGCTATCGACCTCAAATTTTTGTTAAATTAAAGCTATTTAAAATATCTACAAGTTATAGAAGCCCTTTTTTTGATATTCGAAAAAAAAATTTTTTTAGATTAATCGCATTAAATAAAAGATATTTAAAAAAAGGAGCTCTATAAGTTGTAGATAATTAAATTAGTAATCATTAAGTTAAAAAATAATTAATTTTTTGCCTTTAATTAATTAGCTGGAAAGTCTAGAATTAAATGGAGCAAGTTCCGTTTATTCCAATGGGGGAACACTAACGCCATCTCTTGCCGCCTCGAGTCAATCGTATTTTAACGGTTTTCCGAGACGCGCACCTTAAGGTCCGCGTCTCGAAAAACCGTTAGTAGTCTGTTATTCAGAAGCTGGTTAGTCTAGGTGGCAAGAGATGGCGTTAGTTCTCCCCATAGGGAAACAAGCGTTTTATTCCACTTCTTTTGAAAGGTTCCAGCTTATTAATTAAAGGCAAAAAATAAATTATTCTTTAACACAATGATTACTATGATTAATTATCTATAAGATATAGACAGAATTTTTTTTTAATATCTTTGATTTAATGTGATTAATCTAAAAATTTTTTTTTTTTTCGAAAATCAAAAAAAGGGCTTCTATAAGTTGTAGATATTTTAAATAGCTTTAATTTAAAAAAAAATTGAGGTCGATAGCTTCAAAATTGTGGCCGCTGGAAAGTCCCAAAATTAGCACCCCGAGACGCGCACCTTAATGAAACTATAAATGTTCGCTCCAGATTTCTAGGAAAACGCACGTATCATCGAATTAAAGTATTCTTTACGCAGGCGGCGTTTACCGCTTCGGGCTACAAAAAACCTAAATCGGACAAAAATTCCATTCGGGCATTTCGGTGATCTTTCTTGGATCCAAGTGGCAATAGTTGCCTTAAGTCAACGTCGGTAGTGCCCTTGAGCTGTCATCTTGTGCTGATTAAAGAATTAATTAGAAATCGAAACACCATAGACTTCAAAATCTTGCAACAATACACGACTGAAGAAGCTTTTCGCAAGTTGAAGTTTTAGCACTATTCGTCTCGGTGAGAATTCCTCTTTCCTCATCTCAAGAACAATCATTACACCACAGATGTTGGAAGGAAGGCTTCTGTGGCAATTAGATGCGAAAAAACCATATGAATACTCACTCGCTTCCTTCTGGAAAAACATCTCAGCAAAAACACGGACTAAATTTAAAAATAAATATTACATTTTGTTGCTAAAGTATTTTTTGTCTCATTCCGATATTCTTATGGATCCCATGCTACGCGCAAGGGTACAAAACCTTTTAACCTACCCTCGTATATATATATATTGTTATATATATATATATTTCCTAATATAATTATATTTTAATCTAAAAAATTCGTTTTATATAATAAGGAAATATTAAAATAAAAATACCATAATTTTAAAAGACCCTTTTTATATAAACGAAATATTAAAAACGACTATATATATTGTATGAATGAACATTTACATGTATTATTGGCTTTTAGACAAAGTTTCTTTTAATTTTTTCTTAAAACTTGGTAATAAATTTATATGAGTATCCACGCATTTTGCAGCACATTTTTCAAAATCATAGCGAAATCTTCCTTCCTAAAAAAATAAAAATAATACAATAATTGACAATGTTTTGAAACTGGACAAGATATTAATCAAATAAGATTTCCAAGGTGGTTACTTGTCGTATATGAGGACCATCCCCTCAGATACGACAAGTAACCACCTTGGAAATCTCCATTAATACTATAATGGTATGGATTCTCTGTTGTTTTAAATATAAAGTATAGAAAAAAAAATATTTAGCGAACTTAGTCTATATATAAATATATAAATTAAACTGGCCACATCATACGTAACAAATGCATAAGACCTTTAAACTCGGATAATTTTTAGGCAAAATTCAAATAACAAACTCATTCATTCATTATTTAGAACAAGGTCGATTTCAAAGATTAGTCTCTTTGAGACCTTGATAAAATCTTGAATATAAATTTTGTTTGAGATCTTTTGGCCTAACAACGGACTAAACCCTTCTTATACCCTATTTTTGCTAAATAACTTTCTGACTTCAAGGAACCTCAATTCTTGGTAATCAGTTAGAAAAAATCATGAGATCTTTAAGATGTTAAAGGAAATTATTAAGATATTAAAGAGAGCCCTTTTCAACTAAAAATTTCTAGCTGATGTAACATTAATCGAAATTATTTATTTAATAACCTTGTAGGGTGACTATGAATAATTGCATGACCCGTAGTATTGCATCATTAAGAAATTTTTTCTTTTTTTATCAAGGGGACTTTATTCTTTTAATAATTTCCTTTCTACAAAGAGATGTATCTAGTGAAAACCCTTCACACACATACAGGATGGGGAGAAGTGGGTGGCGCTTAAAAGCTGACCCAGCCCCAAAAAAAAAAACCAAAAATTAGTAAAAAATTCTAATTATTAAAAGGATTTGAACTAAAATATACCTCCTCTGAAGAGATTTTCGGATTCATTTTGTCTCGAATATCATCATTACAAGACATAACGCATCGTTGCAAGCGGTCCTACAATTAAAATCACTCATAAATTAAATTTTAATGCAAAATTATTATATTATTTTTTTTATACTTGTAAATGTTCAAATTCCGATTGAATAAAATTTTGAGCTGAATGTAATTTTACAGAGCATTGCTCTACACATTTATGAACTGATTGAATAGAATCTATGTTATTGTCACAACATTTGGCCGCACATCGATGCATATCACCCTGAAAAAAAAAGGAAAATTAAAGAAAAATGAAAAATTTTAAAATAATTTGTTAGTATAATTTTTTTTACCTGTATTTTACGAATATGCTCTTTATCTAGTTCATTAACCATTTCATTTAAAGCCTGTTCCACCCTAATTCTTTGTTCTTCGACCATTTTTATATAGATTTTATATTTTTTTGATTAAAAAAAAAAAAAAAAATTTATATTTAAAAATGAATTTTGGACATGTGAATCAGATGTGAGTTTAAACTTCAAAAGGAGTGATGTTAACAACGGCGGAAATTTAATAAAATTTCGATTAATAAATTGCCAACTTAAGCATAAACTTTAAATGATAAAAATTTATTCTACCAGAACAAAACAAGTTAATTATATTATAAATTAAAAAAAAAAGATTTTGTTACCAGATCTATATGTTTTTTATGCTCCTTCACCCCCATCTATGTGAAGCCTCCAGCGGCGTAACTAGCCTTTGAGGGCGAAAGGGGCGAAGCTCAACTGGGGCGCCGTTTTTCGCTCGACCTTTTTTTTTTAGTATTTGAATCTCGGTCGGACTTTTTTCTTCGGATTTGTGATATAAAATGAATTTATTATGAAATTTCAAAAAAAAAGCCGTAGGATTTTGGAAAAAGCGGATGCGCGAGGGGCGCCAAAAGCCTGATGCGCCTGAGGCGGGGGGGGGCGAGCGCCCCCCTTCGCCCCCACCTGGATACGGAAGCCTCTCTCGCCACCGTTGATCAACAACAAAGAAACAAAGAATAGATTAGGTATGTTCTTTCTTTCTGTTCTAACTATAATTTTTACTGCCTATCCACAAAATAATAATAATAAATTTGTGACTTTAATTTCAGTAATGTTGGCCATCTTGATACATCCAAACTAATCTCAACGCTATGTTCAGAATTCTTCTCGCCTTGTGAGTTTGTGGTGGGGTTAAAGAAGGAGTAGGGAGGGTACAGATCCATGCTAGAGAATAAAGCAAGTCAATTCATTTTTTAAGAATAATAGTTGAAAAAAGGATGTCATGTGGAGCAAGACAGTCCGGCTCTGAGCCCGGGCTCCATTCTCTTTCGGCTTAAAACTCTTCCTTCTCGTCTTGTTTTGACATTTATCTTGTTTATATCGTTTAATAACCTTAACAACCATTTTCAAATTTGTTTTTTTATTTTACGTCAGAAGAATATAAAATAAATCAACATGACACGTTTGACAGAAGAAATGGTGATAGCACGAACACGGGCTTCAGATATATCTACGATACGAAAACTCAATTGTTGGTGAGTCATTTGCACTTTATTCATTTTTTTTTATCTTATATAATTCATAATTTGAAAATTTATTATCATGATTAACATATATATTAATTAGTTAAGAATAACTATATATTTTTCATCTAATTTCCTCAATTCCAAAAAGTCAAAGAGTATAACTTTTTTTATTAGTATTAATTTGAATCTAGCCATATTATTTCGTTTTTTTCTATAAGGAAATACAAAAAGGATATAAAATACCTTTGAAATTTTATTTTTAAACTTATTTCTCTATGTTAAAAATAAACATTTCTCCCAAATTAAACTTTTGAGGCAGCAAAGAACAATTAAATTTCGAATGTGAGTAAAGCTAACAACATATCCTTTTTTTAATCAACAATTAAAAATCAATTTCAACATCAAATAAAATTACCAATTGGAATTCATCGATAAATTTTCTATAAGGTATTTAATCTTAACTTTTTAACTCTGTCTTGAAATTAATTACATAGTTTAATTTAAAAGTCATTTGACTTTTTTAAAACTAATTAATCTAAAATCAATTTTTAATTTAATTGTTTTAGAAGGAATATAGTTAAATCTATATGGTGGTTTTTTTTTTTTTATTGTTTTGATTAAAATATTCAGTTCTATATTTTGCTTCATTTCATTGATAAATTTCACTAAAATGGTTTAACTCACTAGAGCTGTAGTAGTGAGTTGAGGTAGGCCTCTTGGTGAGGGACAGTGCATATTTGGAGAAATCAATGAAATATATATTTATTTTCTCATTCACATTTCTTCATATCTCCGACGTCTTCAAGTTTCGACCACCCGTCAACTAGCCTTAAGGGACATGGGATTATTTACAGGGTCGTAACCTAAAATTTTTTTTTACAATTTTTCGGGATTTCCTAGGGGGTTAGGCCAGTGGCGTAACGTACGCCCCCGCAGACCCCGCGATGCGGGGGAGCCCCGAACCTTGGGGGCCCTCGGGCCGGGCCGGGCTAAAAAACTGTAGCTCCGATAAAAAAGGAAAAATTTAGATAAGAAAAAGATAATGAAAATTTCTCTTTGAGAGGGCTCGGGGCCCCCAGGGCCCCGATAAAAACGGTAAAAAATAATGAAAATTTCTCTTTGAGAGGGCCCGGGCCCTCAGAGCTCCGGTAAAAACGGTAAAAAATTTAATGAAAATTTCTCTTTGAGAGAGTCCGGGGCCCTCAGAGTTCAGGGATATACGGTATTTTAAAAATATTTTTTGTATGGTCTAATAATGGGGCCCGAAATAAAGGTTTGCGGGGGGCCCAGCTAAAAAACGTTACGCTAGGGGTTTAGGCTCCCATATCCCAGGTTCTTTTTATCTGTAAAACGAATAATTCTCATTAATTAGATACCTCATGATTTTTAGGAACATTGTTGCACTGACAATGATGAGGATGTCTCATGGAATCGCGAATCACTCATTTTAAGCCGGCCATTCACGATCGCTCCAAATGGATGTCATTCATATGGATGACATCCAAAAAATTACCCCCCATTCGCTGTCACTCCACGTCCAGTACGTGTTTCATCGAGTGTGTGTGCTTTTCTTATAACCTATTTTGCATTAATATGGATACAGATTTACTTTTATTGGCTTCTGTGAAGGCTTGGTGTCGCTCCACGTGAATTTCCCCATTCACAATCAGTTTGAGTGATGGATCGATGGCTTGACGAAACTGGATTTTGGACTGATTGGATTACCAACTTATCCTATCACTCCACGTCATCCATTTGTTTTTCCCCACTCACGGTCAGTTTTTGGAGTGACATCGCTCCATTTGGACGGATGGAGCGATCGTGAATGGCCGGCTTTATAGTTAACTTTAAGTCCCCCATCTCATTTTCTTTATGAAGAACGTTATCTACCCGATAAATCTGAAGAGATCTGAGAACTGATGAAATTCTAACAGCTAATAAGAAAATAAATATAAAATTTTATACATTGAATTCAACAAATTGTAACATCCCTGCTCTAAAATGTCCATCAAAAATACTTTATTTTGATTAGTGCGCATAATTATGGTTTTAGGCACTTTTTCTATAAATTTGTTATAATTTTATATATTTTTTAATATATACTTTATTGTGATGATTTTTTTCTTTTTTTATTAATTTTATTTCTTTTTTAATTTTAGGGGAAGCGAATTGACTGATGTGAGTTTGTTGAGGAGAATGTCAAATGTTGAAGTTCTCTCTCTTAGGTAAGCGGATCAACAAACTAAAATTTATTTTTATCTGAACTGTTCAAATATCAAACTCATTTTAAAATTTATAAGCCAAATTTTAATACTTTAAATATTTTTTCGGCCCTGATAAATGAAAATAAAATTTTAAATTGACCTCAGTCTAGATGCCGAAAAATCTATTTATATAATTCGCTAATGTCCGTCTGTCTGTCTGTCTGTCTGTCACGCTCTATTTAGGCAACTTCCCGTTGGAATTTTGAAACGAAATTTTTTATTCTTAAAGAGGACCGTCTAGGGATTACAAGAAAATAATTTTCATCCCAAAATTCCTATAGCTTTTTAGTTATTAATTCCTAAAGTTACGATTTCTCCCATAGAAAATGTATAGAGAAATATTTATGTATGATTATTTGCATTTGTGAATTCTATGAATGTAAACAAATCCTCAAGCAGGCTCTGAATTGGAATGGAATAATAATAATTTTCTTTTCATAATTAAGCAAGGGCCCGCCGCAGGCTGGCGGGGGGTCCAGGGGGCGAAGACCCCCGGCTAGGCGCGAAGCCCGCCTAAGGCGGTACCTTAAAATAATCTTTATATATTTATAATAAAAATTCCAATTTCTTGCTTGTGGCTTTCATTTAAATACCATACATAATTGTATAAAAAAAGTAATCATTCTTAAATGGACTAGTAGCTTATTTTTAGTTTCATTACCTCATTAACTTTCTTATTTTTTATTTATACTATTAAATACCTCATAATTATATCATTTAATTATATATATATATATATACTATATATATTAATCATTAAAAAATCAACAAACTGATTTCATTAAATTAAACCAAATCTACCATGCAACGATTGCTAATCAAAGGAAACCTTTTATTTTGAATTGTTTATTTTTTATAAAGTAAATTAGTTCCAAAAAAAAAATTAACCCATTTATTTAGTACTTAAACTAAGCTAGTCTATTATATAAATCACTATAATGACTTTAATTTATTTCTTGGAATAGTATCGTTTTCTCTTTGAGATTAATTTTCTTTATTTTTCTAGAACAAACCCCATTTTCAATTTTTGAAAAATGTGTTCTATTCATTGCACTGACCTATTTCTTTTTAGGTTTCATTGCATTGATTTATAATTTTTCTCCAATATTATTATTAATAAATAACTTTTGAGTTTATATCTATTGATTAATTTTATAGGCTATATCATATTTTATCGTTCTTTTCAAACCAAAGCGTAAAATTGTCATTACTTCAACTTTAGTTCACCCACCCTGGATGGGGGAAAGAAGGCCGAAATGGCCAAGTTTATATTATTTAGCGGCTTGACCCATCCATGTAATAGTTCGATATTAAATCGCTCTCCTCGAAAACTTTTATTTTTTTTATTCATGATTCGAAACTTTGTGGTTAAATAACTAGTTCTAGAACAGGTTTATATTAATTAAATTATATCTCATTAGTAAATACCTTTTTTATTTTGTCCCTTATTATACTCTTCAAAGACACCAATGTTGTATTGATATTATTTATACCGAACCAAGTCAAACCTCTCTCCAAATTCTTGTTTCTCTCTTGGCTTTTATTCTTATTGATAATAAAAAATTCAAGATTTTGATATCATTAGTGTTTGTGAATTTTTTATATAGCCCAAAGCAACGTGTCTTGTCAAAGTGTCCCTGGGTACTTCAACTCTGGTAGAACCTGGCCTAGCTCTTGGATTATTATTCTTTCGCTAGATTCTCTCTTCCTACTAGAATTCAGATTTGGCATGTATTACTAGGATCAGAGTTTGCAATTTTAATTATTATAAGAATTTACGTAAATTTTTGCCAGGCTATTAAATTCTCTCTATAAGAATAACAATTCCCACAGGCAATTTACTTTCATTTACAACTTATATAAAATTAAAATTGAAGTGAATAACAAATGCATTCGTATTCTCTTTCTTCTCTTCCATTCGTAATTAATTTCGATTGATTTCTTTCTTCTTAAGGTCACTTTCTTCCTTGTTTGTTTTTAACCACCAAGGTCAATGAACTTCAATTTTAATCCGATTTAAGACGATCGTTTTGCATCTTGCCTATTTGCATGAGACGTCATGCAAGCAAATTTGCATAATTTAGTCAACATATCAGAGCATGAAATGATTGAACTTCTTCCTAAATGTTAACAATATCTCATTTATATTATTATTGCCTTTAGAAGAAGAGACAAATCGTGAACAAATAACGTTTGGGTAGATAGAATGGTCCTTATTTATAGGGGTCGATTTTTAAAATAGTCCAATTTTAATTCTGACCCTCTCATTTTAAAACGCCTTTCAAATTATTAGGTTGATTCATAATTATCCGCCGTTTATATTGAAGCGCTTTTTGTTGTCAAAAATTAACCTTTCATTTACTTTTTTTTTCTAGAAAAATATTCTTCCCTGATCAATTGCTGACAATGCGTGTCGAAAATCATATTCATATTCGTCATATTATGCTTTAGCACTACGAGAAAGGATGGAAGGCAGCACAGTCATTTCGCGATCTCAACGATCTTATTGGCAAAGGAACAATAAGCGAAAGACAATGCGGTTTTCCCGCTTCAAGTCTGGTGATACCAGCTTGGAGGACAATTCAGGAAGAGGTACACCAGACAGGGCCGGAACTAGGAGATTTTTTAGGGGGCAAAATCTAATTTGCCGCCCCTTCCTTAAAATTTTCTATACAAAATTCATATCATTTTACCTTTTTTAGTAAATCTTTCTTTAATTGCCGCCCCCTGATATCTGCCGCCCGGGGCACACGCACCCACTGCCCCCCCCCCCAGATCTGGCCCTGACACCAGACTTGAAGCGGGAAAACCGCATTGTCTTTCGCTTATTGTTCCTTTGCCAATAAGATCGTTGAGATCGCGAAATGACTGTGCTGGCTTCCATCCTTTCTCGTAGTCCTAAAGCATAATATGACGAATATGAATATGATTTTCGACACGCATTTTCATCAATTGAACAGGGAAGAATATTTTTCTGAAAAAAAAAAAAAAAATTAAATGAAAGATTAATTTTTGACAACAAAAGGCAATCTCCCTATTCAAAAAAAAATATTTGAGTGGAGATAGAAACTTTACCCAGGGCCGGAAGGGCAAAATTTTATTTGCCGCCCCCTCCTTAAAATTTTCCTTGATCTCAAAAATTTTTCTGCGAAAATTTTTTTTTTTTTTTTCTTGCGGAACCAAATGTTTCCATCCGAAAAAATATTTTACCTTTTTTTTTAGAGACGCAAAAATTTTATTTTTGCCGACCGCGCGGAACAAAAATTTTTCCGTGTGCCGCCCGCGGAACCAAAATTTTTTCCCGTCCGAAAAAATATTTTACCTTTTTTTTTATTCAAAAAATTTTTTTTTTGAGACGCTAAATTTTTGCCATCTGCGTAACCAAAAATTTTTATCTTTCTTGGATTGCCGCCCCCCTGATATCTGCCGCCCGGGGCACGTGCACCCACTGCCCCTCCTAGATCCGGCCCTGACTTTACCTATAAACCAGAATTATCCCCCTCCCCCCTCCTTCTGCCCCAATTGTTCACTGAATTTGTCCCTGCTTAAGAGGATTATTTCTTAACTACTTAAATTCTTAGCTTCTTAGCTTTGACTTTCGAGGTTTTTTTGCGCATAAAGTTATCTCCAATATCACAAAATGATTGTCAACCCTTGTCTATATCTTTAAAATCTTAATTGCCAGAGATCCAAACTTTGTTTTAATTTTGATTCCATTAAATGGAGGAAATCATGCAATTTAATACCTTGATTTTAATATTATTTTTCTTTTATTTTTTATACAAATTGACCACCTTATTTTTATAAGGTTTCTCAAATAAAAACAAGTTTTAATTCAATATAATATTTATTTTTTTCTTATACAGTATGTTTTTTTACGGTCAAAAAAAAAGAAAAAAATCCAAGTTCAGCCAAACGTATCAACTTTCTCGTTCTCATTTAACACTCCATAGATTAGAGGAAGACAACATCTTTCATTATATAATAAATTGAAGAATAATAAATAAAGAATTTCTTTTTTAGTTAATAAAAACAAAAACAAAATCATTTTATTAATTTATGTAAATAAAGGGGTATATATTTTTAGAAAATGAAAAGACTCACTGAACCGAGAATAAGATCACCAATTCATTTGAATATTAAAAAAAAAATTCTACTTCACTGATTCGATCAGATAAAAATGAAATTCCTCTGACTTTTTAATTAACTTATATCATTTAAAGGATAATGAACTTGAAATAAAATTAAAATAATAAGATAAAATTAATTGATGTCTCACCCCTTAAGAGATTTATTTTTTATGATAATTTTTTTATTTTCTAACACGTTTTAAATATTTAGTAGAATCGATATTTTTGTTTGAGAATTCAAGTTCATTAACCTGCCTAAAAATCGTTTTCTTTATCTAGAATTTAAATAATAATTTACATATGAAAAAAGTCTTCCATCAGACTAGTTCGAAAAAATTTAAAAAAATTAGCATTTTTTCTTTTCTTATAAATTATCACAGATTAATTTATAGATATCTTTCATTTTTATATTCCGGAGAGAAGTTGCTGTTGATATTACAAGTTGGGAAAGAGCAAGTAGAGGATCAGCAAAGAAAAGAAGCCTTTGTATGCCAAATGCCGAAGGAGGCGTTTCGGGCAAAATTTATTCGTCCTATCCACAGCACTTGAGGATGGACGAATACATTTTGTCCGAAACGCTTCCTTCGGCATTTGGCATACAAGCGCTTTTTTTCTTTGCTGCTCCCCTCTTAACGTCTATCTTTCATTTTGTTTGATTACAATCTAAGGGGTGCGTGGAATTTTTCACAAATTAATTCCTCTATTTTAAATTAGTCAGAAAAATCTCGCTCAAAAGGATAATGTTCATTAATTAGGTTTTCTGTTTAACTGTGGTTTATTTGTAAAAATTACAACGTTTCGGCCACACATTCTGTGACCTTCTTCAGGTACAATTCAGTTAAGATTACAAATGGGATGCCGAAACGTTGTAATTTTTACCAATAAACCACAGTTAAATTGAAAACAAAATTCTTTTATTATTAATGATTACAACTGTGAAAATTCCAAAATTCGAAGGATAATGTTCAGGGAATATACTAGAAAAATAGTTACAAACTATTGAGCTAACCTAAAGAGGGTCAGAAGGAATTTAATTTTTATCAAATCGGTTCATAATTGCAGACGGAAGCAAAAAGCGTGGCACACGCACAAACACAAACATAATTGTGAAATCAAATTTTTCCGGGGTTGTCAAAACAAAAAAAAAAACAACAGGAAGTTGAAATTTTTCACGATACTAAAGTTTCTACCTCCTTCCCATTGAATTGAGCAAGTGGTGGGGGTAAAATTATTAACACCCTATTTTTCATCGTTGAAAACTTTCCTCTGTTAAATTACATATTATTACTCTTATTATTTTATTCCTTTCTCTTATTTTCTGCGTGATAGAAATCGCAATTGGATTTTTAATTATGTTCATGATATATGAAATGATTAAATAAAAAAAAAATAAAAAAAACAATTTATAATGTCTAATAGGATTTGATAGATTTAGAACAGTCTGCTTCAAATTCAGTTCCTCCCTAATCCTTAAGTACAGGCATCTCGACTTGGCCAACTCCTTCTCTCGACTAGCCATATTCAGAGACGTGACTCAGAACTTTTCCTTTTTGAATGGAACAAATCTAATTAAGAACATTTTCCATACAAATGAAATTATGAATTTTTTCTATAAGCAAGATCAAAATAAGGAAATTTGCAAGATGAATTTTGATTGGGCCTCCTATTATTTATAATTGTATTATTTTGGAGGATGAAGCTAATGAATGAAAGGTGTCGGTAGTGATTGGAGTTTTGGTCTTTATAACAGGCTCCTACATTAACGAAGTGATCTTCCCCCCCCCCCCTCTTTTTTCTTTCTTTGATTTCATTTCAAAGTTCATCCTTTTGAAAAAATATTTTTACCTTTGCCTTAATTCACCTAAAAGCAATTATATTACCTGATATTAAGTGCCAAGCCCCATTAGGGCGTAACTGTAGATTATCCGAGAAATTATATCATATCTATTTAAACACTCCACCCGTTTTCTATTTTTGCTTTGGAAAATTCGTTTGTCATAGTGTAATGAATTGGAATCTACTTATATACGGAATATATAATTCGCTAACGCATGTCCGTCTGTGGGTCTTTCACGTAACTTCCCTCTGGAATTTTGGAACGAAGTTTAGGCTATATGAACCCTGTTATGCAATGGTGTGTCAAAGACCAAACATCGAGTTTTGAGAAAATCAACAATAAAGTTTTTTGTTTACATTGGATTCTATATAATTTTTCTTGTCAATTGTGCAAGTAACATTAAATATAAATTTTTTTAGGACATATTTCATAAAAAATACTATTAATTAAAGCATTTGAAACAATATTCCGTGCTTAACTCAATTTTGAATTTTTTTGGTCTTTGACACACCATTGCATAACAGGGTCCATATATGCTTCTAGAAATTACAGAATACTCAATTATTTTCATTCCGAAATTGTTATAACTTTTTGAGTTATTAATTGTTTAAGTTCTGTTTGAATTACCTTCAGAGCCTTAAATTGCCTATTCACCAAGTCTTAGATCCGGTTGCTTCACGTCTAGTCAACTAGCAAACTTATCCGACCGATAGCAAAAGACTCGTAAGTCAACTTATCTAGCCGAGGGGTAGTAGCTAGTTAATTAGATTTGATGCAACCAAAGAGCTTTATCTAAAATCTCTTTCTCTTAGCGCCACCAAAAATTAATGAATATAAATGACTTTAAACAAATCGATTAATAATATTGCTCTCCAGTTATCAATCTTCCAGCTTTTGATTTTGTAATTTTGTTTGGCAACTTCATAAGAACCCTCTAAATATAGTCCTGGAGTCCAGAGATGGAGATGAGGAGGCGAAAGTGGAACCTTGATCCGCCCACCTACCTCTGCCTCCGCTTAACTTTCGATGCTTTCTCATAAACCGCATAAACCAGATAGAAAAAAAAAACATTTACTTACATAACTTCTCTATTTACTGACCATTAGATCTATTCTACTCGTTCATGTGTTTGATTGTAATTTACTGGACTAAACTAAAAAGTTTCGTTAAAATCTGACCATTAGAGTCTTTTTTGATATCAGGGAATTTTGTGGGAGGGTCCATCTCGTGAGACAGGGGAATTTTTTATCTTTATTTTTATTTAGGATCTAGTATAAATTTTTCTTGTTAAATCCAGAACTAGCCTTTATATGTAGGGTGTTGATTAGTGTTGAAAAATCTCATTAATCCATCCTCTCGTATAAATTAACATTATAATTACCTATAATCGAGTGCCTAGGAATCTTGTCCTTGACAATGTTGTTTATATTTATTTACTCAAGTCAGATTGGCCTTGTTTATCGTCGTCGACACTTCCTATTTATCCATTTATCCAGAGTTTAGGGTTTGGTCTAGGTTTAGATTTTCAAATAAAGCTGATTTAAATAACAGATATTCGAATTGTCACGTATCTAGTGTTATGTTAGAGTTCTCTTTAACAGGGCTCAGAGGTTCGCATCATTGCCTTTACAAAAATGAATATTTTCTAAAAGACGCATGTTTTCTTAAACAGCCCTTTAATAAAATGTACATGTACACCGGACTTTTGTGCATCAAGAACAATGACATGTGCCTAAATTAGATATGGGCCTTTAAATAATCAAAATGGACTAATAAATGTTGTCTAAAAGTCTCCTTTAGCATTTGGCATCCAAAGGCTTTGTTTTCTTTGCTGCTCTTTCCCTATTTATAAATAAGGTTGGAATGCTCCCTTTTTTGTCTAGGCTAATAGGTATTTCTTCAACCATTTCTTACTACTGGTTTAAAACTATATTCTCTTCTCCTCAACCCTTCCTTATAATACTTTAGTCAGTATTTCATTGTGTAAGTGATACACGTACAGTGGATGTAACAATGCCTGATTTGCTTCAGAGTGGAGCCTTGAGCTTAGGCAACCAAAATGCTTAGCAGCTGGAATTGTTGTCTTAAAAGTAGCTTTCATTTCCCCCCCCCTTTTTTGTTAAGGACTTTTTCGGCATCTGAGGCCATTTAGACCCTATCCTGTTTATTTCAAATGATTTGTAGTCAAATCAAATTAAATACATTTTTCTTGCTTGGGTCGGGAAGCGAACCCGGGACCCCGGCGCTAGAAGCTAGTGTCTTCTCTCTGTGCCACGGGTCACAGCTTTTCCCCTTCTCAAGCTAATTTATTTATTTTAAAAATAATGCTTTTGTTGATCGAGTTCAAGGTTCCCATCTCGAACACGTTAGCCACTTGTGGCGCCGACTGTACTCAATCTATTTTCATCCCCCACCCCCTCTCCATTTGTTGTAAAGTTTTGTCCGAAACGTCTCCTTCGGCATTTAGCATCCAAAAGCTTTGTTATTGCTGTTCCAGTACTTGACCTGCTACTTTTTTGACCCTTTTCGGCTACTGAGGCCATTTAGGGGTATGACTATTATATATATTTTAAATTACAAAGTATCGATGGCTACCGGGGGATGTTCCACACGCTGATTGCTCGGGGTCACCAATTCCGAGTTTTCGCCGCGCTTGGCATTGCTTAACTGCAACGATTGTGGCGACTGTTGCTCTTCTCCGTTGCCAGGCCCCCCGGCTCCAGCTACTTTTAAATATCTCTGCCACAAAAATTTACTCGCGTCCCCTCTGGGAGTTGCGGCACACCAGGGCTGGACTGCAAACACATTTCGGCCCTGAAAATATCGGAGACGTAGGCCCATAATATTAAATTTAAAGAAAGAAAAATTCTAAAAAGTACATTAGTAATTTAAAACCTTAAATTTATTTGAGGGTTAAAACCTTAAATATATTTGAGGACCCACCGAGATATTCCCGGTATCCCGGTGGGCCAGTCCAGCACTGCGACCCACCGTTTACAGTCCACTTTTTATAGTGGTTTCTTTTAAGTTTTGTGGTTTGTTTATTTATTTTACTAGGTTAATTATTTAGTTTTGTTTTTTAAGAGTTACATTGTGTGGCCGTGGTATGGGAGGCGCGATTAGCCTTAGTCGATGTTGTCTGTGCCTTATTGTGAATAATAATAATAATGTTAAGTTTATCCGTGAAGTTGTTGACTTCCTTTCAATATCTAGTTTTCAAAGCTTCACTTCGCTCTATTCTTTGGACTGCTCTCTTTTTCTCATTACACATTTTTAAAGCCACATTTAAAGAAAAATTTTCTTGTATCTGAATTCCTTAGCCCCTTCCCCCCCCCCCTCATCCACTTTTTTCTCCAGTGAATATTTTCACGTTGGCATTTTTTCATTATTATTGGAACTAATTGGGACTATTAAAAAAATATTAATTGCTGAGAAAAAATCTTTAGGATGTAGCCCTTTACTCTTTTATCCTTGGAAAAAAGCAGAGGCAGATCAAGGCCAACGACTCGAGAGACCACCTAAGCAAACAAACTAGAGTACTACAAGATCTTATCCATTAAAAAATGATAATTAAACATCTCATTCAAGCTTTTAAGAAATTTTCTTAGATAATTAAAATCGCTTTGACTTAAAAAATGAAATAAAATTATTGACACAGTCTGTCGCTTACTCTATTAATAAATATAAATTTACATTCTTCTTTAAAGATGAAATAAATGTTACTACTACAGATTCAAAAATTCTGAGAAGAAAATACGTCAAGTGGAAATAAAATGAATTCAAGCGGAAAAATTTATTATCTACCCCTTGATAACTGGCAACTTTACCTACACCAATTCAAGCTGGGTGGCATGCTAACTTTACATCCTTACCCTCTTCATACTAAACTGCAAGTAACTAAAATATTATTTTGATAGTGTTTATAGCCAATTCAATAATATAAATTAAAAATTTAGAAGGAAGCATATAAACTTTTTGAATCCCATTTGGGGCCTAGAATGACTTGACTATTCAATGCTTTTGTTGCGTGGCTCTCCTTTAAAGTTGACAAAATAAAATCATTTTATTTTGACCTTGACTCACCAAAATAGATTATATCTCTTCTAAGTTATGATTGCGTGTTTTACAAATTACTCTACTCTAGAACTAAATCTAAGCAAATAGGGTCGCTATATAATTAACAATTCCCGAAAAAATACAAACGAATTTGCAAATTCTTAATTGTTTACTTTCTCTTACCTCTATATATGTTATTATATATAGAGAGAAAGTATTTGTTTCATGTCAAAAATTTGTCCCTTGAATCCAAAAAAATGGTTTTCGAAACATGTCTGTCTGTCTGTGGTCTGTCTATGAATAAAATATCTCAAGAACGAAAAGAGTTAGGAGATTGAAATTTTAAATTTAAATTACGTACCCCTCTGGAACGTAACAGGAAGCTTTTGAACAAAATCGGCCAAAGAGTACCAGAACTTGAATTATGTACTTTTTCAGTTTTTTCGATTTTCTCAAAATTCGCTCTAACGATTTTGATTAAAATTAAAAAATCAATTATTTTTTAGATGCTCTTTCAAATCTATATTTTCTTTTTGCTCTCAAAATTATTTTAAGACCACTTTACTCTTGAACTTTATAGGAAAGATGGGAGAAATTTTAATCAAAATCGTGGGAGCAAATTTTGTGAGAAAATCGAAAAAAACTGAAAAAGTACATCAGTCCTTTTTTTTCCCTTTTTAATTTTTTTTCCCCCCCTACCTAACTTCAATAAAAATTTCAACCTCCTAGCTCAATTTCTTCATGCTTTATTTAAATTGAACACAGACAGATAGACACACACACAGACAGAGCCATGTCGCGAAAACCACTTGGCTTCAGGGAACCTCAAAACATGTATATCCATTAAAATCTCGACATCGAATTTTTTACTTGAATCCAATACTTTCTCTCTCTAGACATTAGCATATATAGAGATAAGAGAAAGTAAAAAACTATAATTTCTACTTTCTGCATAAAGATCTGAATAAATATAATTTTTTATTTAATAAAAATTATTTTTGGAGGTCCTGATTCGACTCCAGGGGGTGCAATTTTTGCCCAAACTTATCTCGCAAATTTTCTATCTTAAACGATATTATTGACTGGCCTTTTAGCTTTGATTGAAAAAATTCCATCTTTTTTCAAACAAAGCTCTACCCAGTTAAATTATTGCATGCTAGTGAATGGGAAATAAATTTCACCACACGATGTAAAAGTGATTGAATGAAATCATTTAAATAAAAAAAAAGAGATCTTTGCATACGATAAATTATATTTTTTTTCGATCTAAAAAGGTTCCATATAAATAATTGCACAAATTTCTACAATACAATTTCTCCATTAATATTTCGTTGCTTGCATTATTATTTTTTTAAATTACATACTTTTCTCCCTTCAGTGAGAGACTTAAACTTAAATTATACGTAACGAAATAAAATGTCTTGAAAATTAATTAGTAGAAATAAATAAATATGAAAATCTAACAATTCTTGTCCAAGGGTAATGTAACCCAGTAGGGAGACTGCAAAAAACTTTACTAAAAAATTTAAATTAATTATTTCAAAAAATTCCCATGGCATTTTTTTAACTTCCTTATTAAAAAAAAAAACCCTTTTTAAATAATAAATCTCTTGAATCTAAAATAATATTTCATTTAGCATATGAAATAAAATCCACTTCCTTGATGATAATGATTACATTTTATTATTAGAAAAAAAAAATTTGTATCATTATAAAAAAAATTTCAATCACAATAAGAAAGTTATCTCTATTAATAAATCTTTTTTTTTTTTTTTTCATTGTTAAACATCTTAAAGTTTACAACGATTCGTGACAAACTTCTCTTATGAATATTTAATAGACAAACTAAATCAAATCATGATAAACTTTAATTTTGATTACGATTATATAATTGAATAATAGAGCGTTTCTTCCTTCCTTTTATTCGTGTAACGCTAAATTCATGTTTCCGATTTCGTTAACGGTTGAACACGCCGATGAATACCAAATCAATTTGCCTTGAAATTCAAACTCTTAAATTAATCATCTTCTTTAACAACAGATATCACTCTTCATCTAGATTACATCTCTAAAATGTTTATTAAATGTGTTCAGAAAAATAAGATTTGACCCAAAACGTAGATTTATTAAAGTGTTTAGAGTTTGTGTTAGTGGGTTAGTGTTTGTGACTGGCGCATAGCTCAATTCCTTCATGCTTAAAATTGAACACACACAGACAGACCATGTCGCGAAAACCACTTTTTTGGACTCAGGAGACCTCAAAACGTATATATCCATCAAAATCTCGACATCGAATTTTTGACATGAATCCAATACTTTCTCTCTCTCTCTCTATCTATGTATATATGTACTATCTATTGCAATAGTATTGAGAATAAAGCCCGGCAGTTAGGCAGCCCAAATGGCACACGTTCACTAATATATTAAAAAGATAAATTTTTATGGTAATAAAGGCCGATCGCCCTATTGTCTGCTTTGAAAAAGATATTTCTTAGACAGACCAGCTGCCATTTGGGCTGCCTAACTTCCGGGCTTTATTCTCAATACTATTGCAATAGATGGTACATAAGTAAGAGAAAGTAAAAAACTCTTTAAGGAGCTCACATCCTACTGATGGCCACCACGAGTTATCCAAGCTACTTTAATTTTAATTTTTTTTTTAGTCTTTTTGGCATCTCAGGCCATTTAGACTCAAACGATACTTATTATTTAAATACATGTATTGGGGGGGGTCCCCCCCGTTCAGGCATATTTTATTTATATCCATTGGCATCCAAATGATTTAAATAAATTCATCGGACTGTCTGGGATCTGAACCCGCGCCTCCGTGGCTTCCAGACTATCATTTTTGGCATTTTTGGCCCCCATGACCTCCCGTAATTGGAACAAGCTCTCTGCGTCTATCTTCCCCAAAACCTACAATCTTCAGACTTTCAAGTCTAATCTCAACAGACATCTTCTCAGATTCCGCAGTTGAGTTCCCCTTTTATGCTTCTCCTTTATTTATTTATTTATTTTTAAACTATATTTCAGTAGGTCTTCGGACCTTATGCACACATTCCAAAAAAAAAAAAAAAAAACATCATTAGCCTCTCGGCCAAAGGGGTGGAGGAGTAATTTTAATTTTTAATATTTATTTAAATAATTTTTAATAATTTTTATAAATTAAGCCTTTATTAAGTTGCTAACTTCCCAAATCAGGGGCGTATTTAAGGGGGGGGGGGCGAGGGGGCCCGGGCCCCCCGCAATTTCCCAAACACATATACATATATAGGGATATACAAACATCAGCACAACAAATTTTTCCGCAGGATGGACAACTTTGGTTCCACAATAGAAAAAATGTTCCTCAAAAAATTTCATGTGAAAAAAAGTATAGTTTCTTAAAAAAAAAATTTTCCTCAGAAAAATTTTTGAGTTTAGGCCCCCCGAAAAAAATTTCTATATACGCCCCTGTCCCAAATCTTTCCTTATACCTTAGATAGCTAATTATAACTGAAAAAACTCATTCACTTTTTAAGCGTCTTCTTGTTTACTCTATCTGTGATTTTTTATAGGTCGGATAAGCTTGCTAGTTGACTGGAAGTGAAACAACCGGCCCTAAATCAACAACTAAGATTCATTATTATTTTTTATTAATGTGATTAAGAGATATATTTCTTTTTAAATGATTCTGTTTGGAAATTTATATGCATTTTAATCACTTGAGAAAAAAGTACTCTCTCTTATTTCCTTTGATGTTTGTTTTACGTAATTCCCATTTACCTTTTATAGAATTTGTCATAATTCTTTTATCCAAATTAAGAATTCCCATGTCACTTCGTATGCAATCCACACTTTATTTACAATTATCTCAATTCTCATCACGGATTGTTATTATCTTGAACTGGTCCATTTAAGAATGGTGTCGAAGTGAGAGATTTAGTACAATGAATTATCCTCAATCCTTTGAGCTGAATTTCTCTCTCTTGATTCAATAATTAATTAATGTATGTGTAACTTTCTGTTTCAGCGTCAATAACATCAGCACACTCTCTGACTTCCAATATTGTAGAAATCTTGAAGAATTGTATATGAGAAAAAATGACATCCGAGATTTGAATCAAATTTGCTACCTCCAAGATCTACCTCGACTTAAAAATCTCTGGATGGAGGATAATCCTATCTCAACAACAGATCAGTAAGAGACAAACATTTTTCTTTGAAAGTCTCATAATGATAGAAAAGTTAAATCATATTAAAACAAAAAAATAAGGAAAATAGCAGAATAATTTATTAAATCAATTATTATGCAGCTTATGAAAAATATAAATTGTATAATTGTTATACTACTGAACTGATGATCATTTGTGATGTGCTTTAGTTACCGAATGACGGTGCTCCGGGCGTTACCTCGATTAGAGAAATTGGACAATAAGGCGGTGCAGCCGGAAGAGGTGGACGATGCTCGTCGAATGGGACACGAATTGATCCATCCTGAACAACAGCAACAAACCGGAAGTAGTGGATCGCCGAGTCCAGCACGCAGCCCAGCCAGAAGTCAGGAGGTTCGTCGTGATTTCCGAGTAATTGACCTACAAAATCACCTTTTCCTTGTCTTTAGTTCAGCCAATTTGAAATTTGTCACTAACTTGTACTAATCGGTATTATCATTATCACAGTCAATTTAAAGACATAATAAGACAAAATGGGGACAATCTAAAGAATAGAATATAAAAAGAAATAACGGATAGAATATTTATTAGGAAAAAAAAATAGAAATAATGGAAATTGAAATTAAAATATTAATAATAAAATGAACTAATGTATTATAAGAAGCTTCTCAACATTTTTTTCGTCAATTTGGCATCTGAGGCCATTTAGACTCTACTTCTATTTTTATTTCAATTGATTGATTTCAAGTGAAATAAATTTTTGTTGCTTAGAACGGGAATTGAACTTCTGGCCTCTAGCTCAAGAGGCGAATTCTCTACTACCTGGCCTCGCCCCTCTGGTCCAAAATTATTATTCTTGTCTTCGGCTTGTATATTGTCTGTCTACTCAGAAGAAGGTGTTATTTTGATTTTATAATCATTAGCCACCTATTTTATCGTTAAGGCGCAAAACTAAAATTTTCTTTTATCTTGTACAAATATTTTGTTAAGACTTCCGGGGTTAAATTTGACCATTATATTAATTCTTTAAAAAAATGAGTTTTTACGAGGTAGTAAGATGGTTGTTTATTTATTTAATAGGAGTGGGAGGAGGTGGAAAGAAAATGTGTCTCTACGGTATTGAAAACTCAAATTTCAGACATTGCGACATTATTTAAATAACGTCATCTTCAGTCCAGTTAGAGATAAAAATAGAATAATAAATGAACTCGAATAATTATTGACATTGAGTCATTTATACTGTAGTTATCCGATGTGTATTTTAAATTTATTTTATATTATTGACAATTGACTCAAATCTTTGACATTCAAGTTCATACTTTAAATAAAGTCGAAATCTTTCAAATTTAAGAGTTTTCAATAACTTAGCGATCCATCTTCTGGCCTGCTTTTGAAATATTTTTACTTGAATAAATCTCATATATTATACTAAACCAGGTTACAGTTCACATTAATATTAAATTGATTTATTTAACTGATAAAATATCTAATTTAATTATTAAAAGGCTTATTATTTAAATAGAAGATAATCCGTAGGTCTGTCATGAAATTTTCTATGTTCAAAATGGACTTTCTAGAGACTACAGGATTCATATAACCATCTGCGTTAAAGTTATAATTTCCCCCATAGAAAATAAATGGGAGGATATTCAAATCACATTTAATTAAAACCTAATTACAAGGAAGATAAGGCGAAGGGTACATCATAGGTGGGCCCAAGCCAAAATTATTATGGTGTTATTTGAATAGAATTAAGAAAAAGCGAGGGACCGACCTATGGCCCGAGCAAGATATGCCTTCGAAGTTTCTATAGGGGAAAAAGGAGAGTTATGATTTTTTTAACTTAATAACCAAAATGGTTTTAATAAACTAACTTGATTGATATTTGGCACGACTAATCTCTCTTTAGAAGATGTTCTTGTAGTTTGCGTTTGCTAATTTACTTCTTCAGATGCATTGAGTCAGCTTTTGACTGGGGTGGGTATTTGCCTCTGTCTCTCTATCATGAGGGGCTCATGGCTAATTGGATAAGCTGCGAATCTAGAGTTGCTCCACAACTCGATTTCAAATTCTATTTGCCGTGAAAATGTTCAAACGTTCTAACATCGTCTCTCTGTAATTGGAGTTATTCTCCGGGGAGAGATTGGAGAAATTAAAAAAAAAATCATTGAATGTTGTTTCTTTTAAGATGGTGTGTTCATCATTTATACAGATATTTTACTAGATTAAAAGCGATTATTGTATCTATTTTTGTTCTCTATGCCTGAAACATTTTCTAATTTAAGATTTTATTGAAGTTGCTGGAAAGCTTTATATAAAAAATTTTCGGAAAGACTATTTTTGATTATCAACAAAAAATAATCTAACACTATTTGGTAATTAGAATTATCGGAAAATCGATAATGAACTTATTATAAATATAAACTATTAATCAGATCTCTGTATCTATGCTTCGTCCACATAATGATATGTGACAAGGAAATCAATCGTTATGCCGCATTTGTAACGAACGTTTTCCATCACTATTCATCAGCAGATGATAACAATATTTTTTTTACAATAAACATCATTTTAAAAATTATTCAAATCTCTATTTTAAATTTGATCTTGCAAAGGCAGAAATTCGCATGACAATAATAATTTCTTTTAAATTAGATCTCCAAAAACAATCAGATGAATCTTATTAGAAAAAGTGAAAAAAATATTTTTCTTTTTATTAGAAAATAAAAATAAAAAGCAAAAGTTTTATTAATTTGTAATTTGATACTGTTGATGAGTATTTGGAAATGGTTTCTTAACACAGTTGAGTCCCGGACGCTGAGGCGCTCATTCGTGACGAACGCGTTCGCCTTTCTTCCCATTGTCTCGCTCCTTTTCTCACGGATGTATGTTGAACAGATCGACGACCTCTTTTTCTTTACTTTGTAAAAGAACCTAAAAACAAATCGGAGATAAAATCCTCAATCTTGAGTTGAAAAGGGACGATAAAATTTTGTTAATTTAATTTTCTTAAAGAAATTTATTAAGATCGTTAAATCAGGAGAACTATTGGCTAAATCCTTTCCTTTTTATATTATATTATCCTAAATTTGTTCTAACGGGCATATGACATATTTATTATATAAATTCGGGATTCGCAGGAGTTCAGGTGTCGGCGAGGTGAAGAAGCCTACTATGACGAATCGGAGGACGAGAGTCCGAGCCGGAACAGCCCTCCTAATTCGCAGGTGCGTCTTAAAGACAGGCTAGGAGGGAATCAAGCGTTTCTTTGCATGCTTTTATTAACTTTTTAATTAATACCATTAATTATTATTAATCATTACTTTAACTATTAAATACATATTTTAATAAAAACTGAAAGTCTTCAGTGTATTCAGATATAAAAATCACATTCTGGAACAGATTTATTCAAATACGAATTTAAGATAAAATTGATGATTTTAAAAATGAAACTTTTTATTTTCTTTTTTCATTGAAGATCTTAAAACAAACACATGAAGGACATGGAACATTCATCAAGAATAGAAACGTTTAGGATCACGATCAAGATGACATAAAATTATCTAATTTTATTTTGCTGAAGCGACTTTCCTTCTAAAAAAAGTATTTCTTTTTTCTTCGTTCTAATTTTCTTTTATTTTGCTAGGTGTTTAAGGAGGAGCCTGTTTTACCCTTGCCAACCTCCGGCGTTCGTCATGGAGAATCCTGTCCCGAACAATTGAGTTCTAGAAATGAAGACGGATATTATCATCATCCCCATCCACACTCCGAGGATCATCGTAATGCCAACTTTCACGGTGAATCTGGGTAAATAACATTTGATCACATTCTAGTTATTTATGAGAAAAACTGATTTTTATAAATTTTTTACAGGTATCCCCGAAGTCAAAGTCACCATCACTACAATAATTACGATGTGAGTATAAATATAAGTCACATATTTATTTAATAATTTTGAGTTAATTAATACAATTAATAATTGAGTGCTATTTTTGCTTGCTTGCTTTATTAATTGAATTATAGTTTAAAAACAAATTTTTAATAATGGAAAAATTATCAAATTTTTCAAATGCATTATTGTAGTTATTTGATTTCAAAATATTGTAATTTAATTTAAATCCAACTTTATGTGGGAGAAAATACTAAAAAACTTGCTAAAACTTCAAAATGTATTTAATAGAAATAAAAAATAAAAATTTGTATCGGAAGAGGCTGATATTGAGAAGTCAAAATTATTGCCAACTTTTTAAAATTTTATTCATTTAACTAAAAACTCAATTTTCTTTAGGATCGGGATGGGAGAATTCCTCTCGGGTCATTCGAAACCCTCTCGAAAAAATTTCTCTCAATGCCCTCGTTTTATTATATGTTTGATACAAGGGCGGATCCAGAGGTGTTTCTCGGGGGGGGGGGGGAATCTGGTGTGACTGGTCGCACAGCACACAATTTTTTCTTAATTTCGGTAATTTTAGGGCATTCTGTACTTGTTTGCCAGAATATAAATATAAATCAAATTTTTAAGTATTATTTTTAAAATTTTACATTAAAAATACATTTTTTTTTTTTTTTCGAAAAAAAAGTATTTTTTTCAAATCTCAGGGGGGGGGGGGGTAATTACCCCCTTGTATCCGCCCTTGGTTTGAATAACTTCCATATTGATATATCAAATTTGGACCATTGACTTCATTTTTAAATCCATCTCAATAGTCAAAAATTTTTTTTGAAATTTTGGCCAGTTTTTTTTTATATTTTCTTCCACTATTTATCGCCATAAAATTTTATGAAATCATTAAAAAATACATTTTTCTAATAGAAAAAAAAAATTTTTAAATACAAAAGTAAAAGATTATATTTTAGAATAATTTCCTGGTGCGAATTTAGCCTCCCACGATGAACGGTGACTCAAATCCAGGGCCAGAGGGACATCGCGAGCGATCATCAAATCCATCCTCTGTGATCAACAGGTTTCAGGTGTGCCACCTAAACCAACAAACAAGCACACAAACCACACTCTACTCACACATTGTGCACTTAGGGCATACCAGTATCTCTAATTTGATACCAAGAGCTTGTGCTAATATGCTTTTGGCATGTCTGGGTGGTGGTGGGCAGGAGGATACTCATGGGCACTCCTTGCACCTGCAGCACCGCATGCCACGAGAGGCTCGTCCCCAGCTGCAGACTCATGGCTCAAGCTGCAGTGACACCAGCAGCGGAGGCCGTCGCAGCAGAATGTCCCCGAGGTCGAGTCTGGTGGGTGCCTCCTGCCCATTTCCCTATAACTAACCTCGCTTTCAACATTAATATTAACACTTTTATATATAGGGTTTTCCATTAAGAGCCGTCATTTTAAATTACATGAAAAACAAAAATCTTTCTCAAAAAAATTATCATATTTATTTACATTACGTTAATTAGCCTTCCAATTAGTAAGTGCTAAACCCAAATTAACTGGGAATCGTAGATTGGGAAGATAAAGAAAATAAAACCATTCTCCTTCTCTCTCACCATTTCAACTAATCCCCCTTTAAAAAAAATCCCCCCCCCCAAAAATCCCTCCCCCCACCCTTTTTAAAAAAAAAAAAAAAAAAAATTCTCTCCTTCCTCCTCCCCCCCCACCCCCTGGGGTGAAAAAACCCCCCTGCGTCTATCTCCCCCAAAACACAAACTTTCCAATCTTTAAGAGCACCCCCACCCACACCCTCTCTCTCCCCCCCCGTGGAGTTGCCCCTCTTTTTTTTTCTTTTTTTTTTTTTTTTTTTTTTGTGTGCATGTGACTATTGGTGATTATAGGTCTTCGGACCCTATACCCCCCTCCCCAAAAAATGCAAACATTTCGGCACCAAAATAGCCCATTTATTGAGCGAAATTGTTAAAGGGTTAAATAATTGATAAAAATTGAGCGCATGGGCTTAGTGCAGGGTTGTTCGGTTCAAACTGAGATGGTTAAAACCATTGGTTTTAATCCAATTTTGACCACTGGTCAAAGTGACCATTTAATTTTAATTCCGCACTGTGTGAGGGTTTTTTAAAATATAATTCCGCAGTTAAATGGGATATTATTAAAAAAATTTAAATAAAAACCCTTGAAATGTTATTTATAATAAAATAGAGCTCTCGGGCCTTGGTATAGTGGTTAGCGTGCTGGCCATTTGTACCAAGGGTCGCGGATTTGCATCCCCTCGCATGCGACAAAAATTTATTTAAATTGTATTGGCTATTACCAATCAATTTAAAATAAATAGGGACGGGGTCTAATTGGCCTTCGATACCCCAAAAAGTACATCAGTAAAGTACTAATACTTTTTAGTCGATTTTTTTTAAAGTTTATTTTCGCATGTCGGGAGGGTATCTAACTTAAATATAAAATTTAAACCTCGTAGCTCTTTTCCTTTTTGTTTTGTTTACCACAGACAGGCCATTTTGCGGGACTCAGTGGCCTTTAAAACATGTATTTCCATCAAAATCCCATCATATAATTTGTGACATAATCGCAACACTTTCATAGAAGCCGAAATATTTGCAATAAATTGAAGTGGTGAGAAAGAAGTAGGGTGGTTTTATATTCTCCTGATCTTCCCAGTTAGTTTTCGTGCAAAAGGGCGATAGTTACACCACATATGTGATATGCTACTGAAAACATCCTCCAAGTCTGAAGCAAAGAAAATCTTTTTATGACATAAGCCGTATGATGAAAAATTTCTTCAAAAGAATGACCATTTTCAAGAAAAAGTCTGTGATTTTTAATCAAATATTCTTTCACATTTACTTTTATATTTATATAAGGTCTTTTTTCGGCATTTGAGGCCATTTAAACCCCGTGCCCTATTTATTCCAATTGATTGGTATCCTTGGGAGATAAATTCTTCACTTGGGACGGGATGCGATCGATCCCTTGATCTTTAGCACCAGAGTGTTCCACATTTAATGGTAGAATTTATATTTTATATTTAAATAAATATATAATCACTCTTTCAGAAAAATTTTCGTTTTTCATGTAATATAAAATAACGGTTCTTAATTGAAGCCCCCATATTTCATTGATTGTTCTTACTTATAGAATGTCTATATTTGTCACAGGGCGATGAAGAGAATGAAAGGTCGTTTCGGCAGCATAGCCAGCAGATATCCGAACATCCGAGGCTGGAAAAATCAAGGCGGAGACCTGTCACTAGAGTGGGTAGAATTTGCTACTGTTACCGAAAATATTTTATTTTGCTCAGGGGCCCACATCTTGTGGGTACGTGGATGGCGACCACGAGCTACCCGAGCTGGGACTGGCAGTCTTGTTCTTTACAAGTCTGTCCCTTCTTTCTATATTTTCAACAGGCGTCAGACCGTGCGACGGTTCGGATTCATTTGTTTATATTTACATGTTTTTTAATGACACCTGTATGATTTTGTTTTGATTTTTCTTCTCAAAATCTACGAAAAATGTCGTTTTATTTTTGTGATTGTTTCAAAAACTATTGAGTTTTCGAAAAAATATCAAAGAATAAAAACTTTTAAAATTGAGTATTTTATCATAATATCACAAAGAAATTGAAAATTTCGAAATTTCTGAAAAAACTTATTAGGTAAAGTACTACTTCCAAGTGACGTATTTACTCCAAAAGTTAATAGAAGTCTACAATTTTAGTGTAAGGAGCATATACCGAATTTCATCGATCTAGCTGCTTTGGTTTTTAAGCAATCGTGTTCACACACACACCCAGACGTAATTCCAAAAGAATATACGAGAAAGTCTCAGGGAAGTCATTCCCCATATTATTTATATTATATCAAAAACCTGGAAGTTTTTCAATCGTAAAGCTAAGATGTTGATGAGCTTATAATTTAATACAAAAAAAAATATGGGGAATGACTGAGACTTTCTCGTATATTCTTTTGGAATTACGTCTGTGTGTGTGTGTGTGAACACGATTGCTTAAAAACCAAAGCAGCTAGATCGATGAAATTTGGTATATGCTCCTTACACTAAAATTGTAGACTTCTATCAACTTTTGGAGTAAATACGTCACTTGGAAGTAGTACTTTAACTAATAAGTTTTTTCAGAAATTTCGAAATTTTCAATTTCTTTGTTATATTATGATAAAATACTCAATTTTAAAAAGTTTTTATTCTTTGACATTTTTTCGAAAACTAAATAGTTTTTGAAATAATCACAGAAGAAAAAGACATTTTTCGTAAATTTTGGAAAGAAAAAAATCAAAACAAAATCATACAGGTGTCATTAAAAAACATGTAAATATATAAACAAATTCATTCATGAATTTGTGAAACAATTGAAATCAAAGTTAAAAATTGTGCATTTAAAATTCGACCCCAAAGTTGACCCATTTTTGTAGAATGATCCATATATATTTATGACTAGCAAATGATTTTTCAAACTACCACATGGCATCTGCAAAAAATTTAATTATTATTCTCATTATTTAAAAATACGTAATAATAATATTTAATGTATGTTCTCTAGAACTCGAACATCATATCAGCGGTGCTTTGCTTAATCAAAGAATTGGACATGCAGAGTTTGGAGGTCGTCGAGATGGCTGTACGAAATCGAATATATGAACTCGACGAAGACAATATGAGCTAAGAACAAAATCCAAATTCCTTAAAAAACAAAAAAAGAGATTCCATTTTTTAAACTAAGCCAATTGAATCCTATTAATAATTTTCCTAAAAAAATAATAATAATAATTAGAAATAAAAAAGTTTTATCTTAATTGGTTTAGGTGGGTTCTTTCTCTTGTATTTTATTTTAAACTTAATCAATCGTACTTAAATGAAATAAAGTGATAATAGATTTATAAAAAAAAAAAAAAAATTAACGCCCAAGTTGATGTTTGAATTGTCTCCGTCGAATTGCTACTAATATCAATTCGTTAATTCTTGTTAGATATTGAGAAATTTTTTATTAATATTTCACTGTTGCTGTGTGTGAGGTTGTGATTTTCATGTCGCGTCTCCTTTTAGGAATGAAAATCCCTTAGAAAAGGGCATGAGACATTTTAATTTCTTGCTTTGTAAAATAGAGAAAAGACTTTTTGTCTAAGAAATATTTTCATTTATTTTAAGACGATATTGATATTTTAAGAGGATAGAAATGGAAAATTGGGAAATAAAAAAATTTTAATTTTAAAACAGATCTATCTGAAAGAGGCAGATTTTAATCATTTTAGAAGACCGGATGAAAAATTTTATGAAGATAAATTTTAATTTCTCGATATACCAACGAGTCTGTCTTTAAATCTTGAGATATTTATTTATTTTAATGTCCTCATTCTTTTGTTTGCGCCTTGCTAATTTGCGCCCTGAATGACTCCTCCAATGCTAACACACTAGCTGGATCTGATTAGATAAAAAAGCAAAAATATAGATTAAAATTGTATTGATAATTAACTAGATATAAAATAGTAGCTTTTCTTTCCAACTTTTTTGGACCGTCACTTGGTCTGGCCTCTTAAAAAACTTAACACTTTTATTTTCTCATGACATTTAAAAAAAAATACTTTAAACTGATTACAGTATTTTTATCTGGAAAAGACTTATTTTTATTTAGATAGATATTAGAATATATGCTTAGAGGCTAATCCAAACTGTGATAATTTTCTTTTATGGGTTTTTTATTGTACTTAATATTTTCTTTAGTTTCAACAAAGAAATTTGAGCAATAATAATCAAACTAAGTAATCAAAAAGTTTGGTTAATATTTCTTTGATGCCCGTCTTTCTCTATTTTAAAGAAAATTTGGAAAATAAAACTAGTATGCTGTGTTTTTAATTTTTTTATTTAAAACATTAGCATTACTAAATGCATTTTTAAGTGAATATATAAAGCGCTCTTGTGCTTATTAACGAATCTCCTTCCCCCAAGAATGCATCTTTTAACCCATTTCCATCCATTATATATACCGCAAATCCGCCCAAAATTGATTCTGTTGCCCTAATTAAATGCATATCAAATTGTAAGAAATAGTTTTATATATACATGGTGGCCCAAAAGTCACTAGACCATTTTAAAATGAAATAACTTTTTTATTTCTTCTCATTTCACGTTTATTTTATTTTTTGATAAACAGAAAACACACTTCTTGAAAATAAATTTTAATTTTGAAAATAACTTCCTTTAAATAACCACCATTTTGCTCTTTCTAGGTCGTAGTGTTTTTTGGTTTATGTTCTCAATTTCTTCACGAATGTTGGCATTCAATTGCTGAATTAGTTCTGGTATACTCTATCTTTTAAATACCCCCATTGATAGAAGTCTGGAGCAATTAAGTCAGATGAGCATGACGGCCACTTGATTTCAAAATTTCCTCGAAATTATCCTTCTTCCAAAAATTTGTCTTAAGAGTTCGATTGTCGAGCAGGGGGAGGAGGCCCCACCTTCCTCCCCCCTTCTTTTGTGTTGTTTCTCCCCCCCCGCACCCCCCAATTTTTCTTCTTTTTCTCTTTCCCTCCGGGGGGGGGGAAAAATGGTGGTTATTTAAAAAATTTTATTTTCATAATTGAATAAAATTTATCAATATTTCTAAAACGTGTGTTTTCTATTTATAAAAGAATAAATGTGAATTGAGAAGAAATAATAAAGTTATTTCACTTTAAAATTGTCTAGTAACTTTTGGGCCACCCTGTATATAATGTATTATTTGCTTTTGCATTTATTAAAAATATTTCATTTCATTTTTTTATGAAACACCAAGCGACAGCCGATATGCGGTTTAAGCTCTGGTGTTGTCTATTTCTAAAATTTGTCGCATGCGTCATTGTTTATCTTCTGGTGAGTCTCAGATCTTGCTTTTTGTAGCATCTGGCACAAGCCTTATTACATTATTAAATTTCCAAAAAAAAGGCTATTTTTATCTTCCCAGATATCAGGCCTGTTCGAATAAGTGTCCAGCGCATGCGTAGTGAGGAAGATGACCTGCGCAGTAACTCAAAGCAATATGCTTTTCCTTAATGCGCATGCGCCGGACATCCCCGGACAACCTAATACTAATTACCTCGCTTTTGATTTAATTGTTTATAATCTCAAATTCTTTTTTTTAAAGACTGTTGGTTTTTAGTTACAATCTTTGTTCTTTTATTTTATTATTAATAATATATGTATACGTTTGAGGGCACAGAATCATTTAAAAAAGACGATTGATTGATTTGCTTTGCTAAAAGCAATTTTCTTGCCAGTTTTGAGATCTTTTTATTCTAGTCTAATGATATATACTTTTTTTTATATTAATCATTTGCGCTTCTAATTATATAATTCAACAGATTGTGTATCATAATCGTTGATGTTTCTTCTCACTACCATCCATCAATGGGCAGTCTAATGTTTGTTAATTATTATTATATTAATCATTTGAATTGGTCTTTATCTTGTTAATCTTTAATGTTATAATTTATATTTATTAACAAGTCATGCAATATTTTTTTAATTGTTAGAAAAAAAATTTACATTTATTTTAATAAAAAAAAAAAAAAAAGATTTATTTATTTTTTTATTTTATAAAATAATATATATATTGCATGACTTGTTTTATTGAGTCAAACTCCTTGATAGAATTTTTGTTAACATTTTTCTTTTGCTCGCAGCTCATGCAAGAAAATTTGTTTTATTTTTTTTGTAACATATTAATTAATAAGATTTATTAAAATCATTCAATGAACCCTTTACTTATTATATCTAATTTGTTTTTTTATAATTTTACTTATTTTTTATAGTATGTATTTGTGATTGCAGATCCATTTCGTTTGTTTTTCCATCTTGCTAAAGTGAAATATATTTTAGATAAAGGTTTGAAGACTTTATGACTCGGATTAAACATTTATTGATCTTAAATTAATTATTTAAAATAGTTAAATAAATAAATAAAATTGTAATTTTTTGTCCAATTGGTTAAATGTCTGCACCACAATCCAATTCTTGATCTGTAGGAATTGGCTCTGTATAAGGAAAGCCATCGTCATCGCAGCAATATTGTTTGGATACACCTTCAAATTCCGCAAGTTGTAATTTCTTATAATTTCCTGATGGTGAACAAAGTTGGGTAAATGTTAATCCGGCATTGACGTAAATTACTTTGGAATCTCGAGCACAATCTAAAATAAAAAAATATTTTGTTAAAATTTTATTAGATTAAATAATACTTACAGTGAGGGACAATATTAAGTCCCGCCCATGCGTTTTTTACTTGTGATTATTTGATTGTTTTTGAAAAAAATATTGTATATTTTTTAATGGAAACTTTCATGGTTCAAACCTAGAAAATTTCCAATAAAGATTTTCATTTTCTTTTATAAAAACAATGAAATAATCACAAGTAGAATACGTATGGGTGGGACTTAATATTGTCCCTCACTGTACGTAGGAAGAGAGGATGTCAGCCAAACAGGAGATCAAATTAAAATCTCAATCAAAGAAGACGTTTCGGCTTTAATTACATAATGCCATCATCAGTTCTTATAAGCTGAAATGAGCATAAATAAAAATTATAATACAACAATTTTTTTTTTTAATTAATATTATAATAATATTTTTATTTATGCTCGTTTCAGCTCATAAGAACTGATGATGGCCTTACCTGGTAGGTAATTAAAGCCAAAACATCTTCTTAGATTGAGATCTTCATTTGATAGAGGCTCTTTTGTTTGGCTGACATCCTCTCTTCCTACGTATTAGTCTATTAATAATATTGAACAGCCACTTTTCTCATCGACATCGTTAAAATTTTTATTATTTCTTATTGATGGAAGTATGGAGGCAGAGGCAGCCAAGAAAGAAAATTCTCTGAATGCTTTACAAATCGACGTTTCGGTCCATTTATTATGAACCATCTTCAGTCCAATATATACAAATTAATGGACTGAAGATGGTTTATAATAAATGGACAGAAACGTCTCTAGTTGATTGGTAAAGCATTCAGAGAATTTTATTTCCTTCACTAAAGATACTCGTATACAGCCACAACTTATAGTCCGCTAAAGTTTGGGCCATATTCGGAAATGGATCCTCGCCTTTATGATACAGTTCCAACGTTGATGTTGGTGGCAAATTATGGGACCGAAACAGCGTGCGAGAATAAAGAAAAAAGGTTGAGACCATTTCTCTTGTTTTTTTTTTTCTTCAGTCGATTCGGACTTTCCCTAAGTGAATCATAGATATATTTAACAAGACTGTAAATGTTTTTTATTGGCGAGGCCAAAAGAAATTTGAAAGTAGTTTCTTTTTGAAGATTTCATCATGTTCATTAATACATCCATTTTTAAGAAAATTTACACTTAAATATTAACATATAATAATAATAATGGAGAAATCCTTACTGCAATTTATCTCTGAAAGTTTAGTAAATTCTCCTCCCCAAGGTCCAAGTTGAGAATTATCTTGTCCCGAGCAGAATACCCTAAAAAAAAGTAATATTTAAGAATTAAAAAGCTGTGATTAATAATACTGTATATAAGCTATATCAGGGGTTCCCAAACTTTTTCCGTTCCCGACGCTCTTAATATTTAAGAATCTTTCCGTGTCACAGAGCAAACATTATGCTTCTCGCTTAGGACGGGAAGTGAACCAGGGACTAGGGACGAGAAGCTAATGTCCTCTCCTGAGCCACGGGCCACGGGTTTACCTTTGGCTGTCACTTATTTGATAGCTTCCATAACTACCATCCGGATCACAAAATAAGGACGTTGCTTGTCCATAGGATGTTCCACGACTTTTCATCAACTTGGCTATTTGGGAGGCGGCGTAGATTGCACTATCACATTGTCGAAGATAGAAAGGATCCTTGGAATCATCTGAAATTTTTCATTTTGTTGAGATTGATATGAAAAAAGATCAAAAAATGATGAATGCCTACAGCAAGGTAAAATTGTAGCCATAGTTTGGGGAACAACCATCGATTCAGGTTTTCCAGTGTGCGGCTCGGCACACCAGCAAACTCCTGAATCACATTGCAATGATTCCCAATCACCAGTTGTATCACAATGTAGAGTGACGTCTCCGACAAATTGTCGTTCATTACGAAGTTGATCTACCTTTCGGGCGCATCCTACAAAAAAATTAAAAAATATTGACCGTGAATATAATATAAAAAAAAAAACTAAAGTTTTCACCACAAGTGATATTTTCTGCTTGCTTTAACCATTCTTGACCAAAAATTCTGTCCCCTTCTGCATTGTAGCAAAAGCATCTGAAAAACAAATGAAATCATTTTTTAATTATATTTGCATTGATAGATGATTTTGCGTGGCAGCTCAAATAAAGGCGGTCTTAAGGGCAATTTGCTCGCTAGGATGGGACCGGCAGTCCTGAGTCCTCGATTCCATCGGCAAATTCAATATGATTAACAAAATAATCATAAAAGAACATGGAGAGGCTCTTTGGGGTGCAGATATTCCAAGTACTCTGGGCTACTTCTGTTTGCAGCAAACTAGAGAGAAACCATTTTACCATTACCGGACACTGTAGGCTAAACAGGCATCTAAAGACATTTGGTATAAAAGACGGCTCCTTACCGGTAAAGAGGGTGCGAATCAGATGATGAAACTCAACAAGGCTTCAAGTATGTTTTTCTTTTTTTCAAAAAATCGGGAATTTATTCCGGGAGTAATATTTTATTATAATAAATTGATTTTAGCTCACCTGCCCGAATATTTTTGACCTTTGCACTGTTTGGCACTGTATGTCCCATCCGGATCACAAGATGGTTTATTTATGCAATCCTCGTTTTTGTCAGGTATAGGACAATCCCACGCTAGACAACCATCTATAAGTAGTAATAAACGAAAAATTGTAACCAATCTATTAAGGCGTATTTTAGACTAATAAGAAAGTATATTTGTATAAGTTTAAGTATTTTGAAGGGAGGATGAATATTTTTTGCCTAGGGCAGGTGTCCAAACTACAAGAACGTTAAAACGTGAATTTTCTGATCTTGACAAAAATTCTAAGGAAATTCGTCTCTTTCAAGATCCATTTGACTGCAATTTTATCGAAATTCCAAGTCAGTTTCAAATGGAAATGATTGATCTTCAAGCTAACCCAAAAAAAGGAAGGAAGGGATTTTTTTATATATTTTTTTTAAAAAAGTTCCCAATTTAAACAATCTTTGAAAATTGATTTTTTTTTTGGTTCATATTGTGGAATAAACATTTTCCAGGATGAAGTATTTGAAATCAAAGCACAGGGCAAAAAGAAATACTTCAAAAAAAATGCACAGTTCCATCATTCCATTTAAAAAAATTTGCATAAAACTTATTTCTATTTTTTTATAATTTAGCCATGTTTGTGTAGTGTAATTAAATGCAAAAAATCAAAGTCAATGATATCTTAATTCTCATATTCACGGGGCCCGTTTCAAATAAATTTAAATCCTAATTTGGCCCTTGAGGCAAAAAGTTTGGACACCTCTGGTCTAGGGCATTTAGTGAATAGTTTATTTTCTTTTACCTTTTTGACAGGACCATTTATGATTTTTAGCTTCAATGCATTTCAATCCCACATTACAAATCCCTTTAGATTCATCACCATTAACACATTCATCTTTTACACCTAAAACAAAGAAGTATTATTTATTTTTATAATTTACAAATACAATATTAAATATTTACCCAAGAGCGGTACACATTTCGGGCAGCATTCTCCAAGACCTATAAGATCGTTTGAAAGGATTTGCCCAGCAGGGCATTCTTCCTTTAGACATTTTCGTTTTTCATCTGGCGTACATTTAGGGGTCATGAAACTATTAGGTGGAATTTGAGTAGAGGATTCTGTTGTTGTTGTTGTATCAATAGAAGACGCTGTACTTTCTGTACCAATTGAAGGTGAACTTCCAGGCTCAGTTGTAGTTGTAGTTGTTGTTGAGCTCGATATTGGAGTTGTTCCTGTGCTCTCAGTTTCTGTTTTTGTGCTCTGAGTTTCTGTTTTCGTGCTCTCAGTTTCTGTGACTGTCGTTTCGCTCTTCTCTTTTAGGGATATCGTAGGATCTGGTGCGATGGTGTCCAAAGTAGTTTCACCATCGCCAACGACACAAATAATACAACAAAATAAAATCAATAAACACCTCATTTTTAGAAAAAATCCAATAAATAAAACGATCTTGTCATTTAACTTATCTCTCTACCTTTCGTCATCAGATAAGATATCTTCAATTGAAAAAGCATCTCACAATCAATAGTTTAACTCATTATCTCTGGCTTTTCATTGATAAAATGTTTTTATATAGGGTGGATCCCAGAATTTCGTTGTTAAGAGGGGCCAAATTTGTGGTGTAGGGAGGGTGAAGTAGCATTCATCTGGTGTGACTCGTCGCACAGCACACAACTTTCTGTTACCTTCGTTAATCGAAAGTTGGGTATCATGTGCCACTCACACCAGATTTTTTGTGTCGAGATATATTTAGTTTCCTATAACACCTTAGTTAACTTGACCACTTGTTTATTATTATTTTGGAAAGTTTCAGCCTTCAGAAAACTCTTTGGGTTACGATACTTTTTGACAGATTTGAACTAGCCCTGTCTCCACGTGCCCCAAAATTTTGCTGTCTGGCTGTTAGATTCCTATTTTATATTCTTTTTGCTCGTTGTCTGCAAATTTTAAGCTTTCAGAATATTACACCTTTACCGGCTTATTCCCGCCAAAGGCCCGGCACTGGAAGTGCTGACTCTAGACCTTCCATTACTAAAATGCAACCTATTCTGAAAATATTAACAACCTTCAGAAAACTCTTGCCCATTTTCGTCGCCAGTTCTTGGACTTGCTTTATTTTAGGGTTCTTTTATTAAGTTATTTGATAACAATATTTTTCAAATTTTAATTTCCTCTGTATTTTACAATAAGTAACATTTTGGTATCTATTTTATTTAGAACTACTAAATAGGTATATCTTGTCAAATCTAAATTTATTTTAATCGACACTTGCTAACTAGGGGGAGGCCCCCCCCCCCGCATTTTTTAATGACCACATCCCTGCCAATCAAAAGAAGAAAATAAATAGAAAAGTTACATTTATAATTAAATTTATTATATTCATAATCATAACCAAAACACATTTTTTTGTTTTTTGTTTTATGTTTTTTTTTTTTTTTTTTTTTTTGCTTTTTTTAATTTAATTTTTAAGCAGCCTCAACAAAGAAATTAAATGCAATTTAAAAGGATCCCATTAAATTTTTTTTATCATATTTCTTTTTAAATAATTATTCAAATAATTAAATCAATTTTAAGTTTAGAAAAATTTGTAATTACTTAAAACCTTTAGTTTTTGCTTTAGATTCTTTGATAAGGTAATAAAGATTAATTACATTATATTTTTATATATATAAAAAAATAAACAACGTTAGATTGTTTAGAAAGAATTATTCTTGGTCTTCCTCGTCTTGTCTCCGTTGACTTGGTGTCTGCGTCCCCGGAAGCCCCGCCAACCGAATCCAGGACGCCTCTGTTCTTTGCGCTCCTTCAGCTTCTCCGGTTGCAAACCTGGCACAAGGCTAGAAATTAAGCCACGATCACTCAACAATCTCCAGAAAACAGGAGTTTTTTTTTAAGAAAATTTTTCAGTTTGTCTGATAGTAAGTTGGATATAAGGAATTTGGGGAATGGCATCAAGACTACTTCCTAGATTGCCTCCTTTACCATACCGTTCAAGATGCTAATAAAAACAAGAACCTCAAGGGAAACTTTCAAATTTTTAAAAATTCCAAACACAAGGCATCTTTTTGAAGAAAAAAGACCCAATTCGTGATGTCTATCAAACAAAAATCGAACCTATCAAGTAATTTTAACCCGACTTGAAAATTCCTTTTGATTCTTTT
Source organism: Euborellia annulipes (assembly GCA_023213315.1). Classification (NCBI taxonomy): domain Eukaryota; kingdom Metazoa; phylum Arthropoda; class Insecta; order Dermaptera; family Anisolabididae; genus Euborellia; species Euborellia annulipes. Next base: position 36,588 of record JAKCPI010031508.1, on the reverse strand, counting down.
GAAGACAAATAATAGAAAAATCTTTAATTAGCGCCCTAGAATAAGGGTAGTCCACCCGCCGCGAAAGCGTGGAGGTCCTGGTTCGACTCCAGGGGGTGCAATTTTACCCAATCTTAAGCACAAACATATCTCGCAAATTTTCATCCTTAATCGATATATTGACTGGCTATTTGAAGAATTCCATCCTTTTCAAACAAGGCTCTATCTAGTTAAAATAGAATATTTTTCAAAATCACAAACCAAGGGATCAGCAAATGCCACGGAGGTGAAGGAGTAAAAGCCAGAAATGTGCACCTTCGGAATGCTTGTGAGTTCCAAGAAGAGGCCGAGGTGGTCTAACTTCCGGTTCCAATGGCATATAAATTTCCTCTTCTTCTGGCGCATAGAAGGAGTTCGGATAGATCTCCTGCTCCTCAGCTTGCCAGACATGGTGATGAGCGCAAGAACATCGCAGATGCATCTGTTTGGAATCGTAGATGAGACTCCACCAATAGCTTTCGCGGAAGATCTTCCTCCAGGGTATCAGAGTGTCATAGGTGAGACTGCACGAATGGCAACTTGAGAAGTTGATTTCGCCATCAGATAAATTCATCCTAAAGCAAAAAAAAAAAGATCACTTAAAAGAAGAGATTGTCGCTCTTTGGTTGTCTCTTCCTCATTCTGTTTGTTATGACGTTACCTGAAACAATTCACTATATAACTGGACCACAGCTTACGTTGATATCTCTCTTCAAAAAGATTGTAAATCGGGGGAATGAGTTTAGGATCTCCATTTTCTGCTAAAAATAGAAATACAAATAATAAAATAATTTGTTAGAGCAGAAATTTTTCATTGTAGGGGGTGAAGGCCTTCAAGTAATCTTTTACAAAATTTTTGAATTTCATCTTTATAGTGGGATTTTACTAAGAACTAAATCATTAAACTCAAATCTTTTTTGATTAATACCTTTATGAATCATAAGATTTAGATTAATTATTCATTATTAAATTAAATGATTCATGCCGATTTGAGTTTTAGAGCCACAAAAGAAAAGAAATTATTCTTTGAAAAATTATCGCTTACTGAATATCCGGAGAATAATATCATGGCGATTCTCACATCATTTTATTTTGCACATATTTCGACCGGCAACACGCCTGGTCATCTTCAGTACAAAAATATGATTTGATGGAGGGCCCGTGTCAAAATTTATTTTTTCCTTCTTCAGAGGGAATAGAAAAAAATAAATATATTTTCAAAGCTACTACGAATCACCTTTTACTCTTTCATTACTAAATTTATCAAGAGTTATTGGTGATTCTCATGCGTCCAGAAATTTTATGGGGAGGGGGTTTGGGATTATTTCTCCCCCCCCACCCCGATTAATGGGGCAGTATAAGGCGTCTAATGAAATATATGACTAGCCACTTACCCCACTTTCGCTTCGCCCCCCCTGGACCCCTCTCGAGGTGGCTCGGGCCCGCCCGTTCTTAATTAAGTGCCGCAATTTTTCAATCACCTCGTATCAGGCAATAGGGAATGCAACTCTCTTAAATTTTACCTATATGGGCCTAAAATACCCAAGTGTTCTGTTTCTCTTGACCAGAGTCCCATCTCAGATATCTTCAAAAAAAAAATAATAAATTTATTTATATAATAATTTTTATTATTTTTCATTTGCGAGATTTAATCAATTTTAAGCGGCTTTAATTTTTTATAAAGCATAACAAAAATCAATTCTTTTCAATGGGAAAATTTTAATTTTCTCGAATTTTTTGCTTTTTATTTAATTTTTTTTTAAGCTAGAGAAAATTATTATATTTTACTTTCTCTTACCCTATATATGAAATATATAGAGAGAAAAAGTATTTTGTATTATAGAGCTTAAATATCTAGTCATGCTTGGTCCAATGGGGGGTTTGAACCCCAAACCCCCCCGTCTCCCTATGGTGATTCTATACAATTTTTTTTATGCAAATCGTTCCTCTATTCCTTGGTTGAATTTAGTCTGGTATTTTACAATTAAAACGTGTTGTAAACAAGCAAAATAAATCTCAAGAATTCGAAATTTGAGGTTTAATTAATCAAAAAATCCCAGGCCCATTATTGGGGTGTTTACCAAGGGATGAATTAATTTTTTTTGGGGGAGGGAGGGTAATAAAATAGAAATAATATTTTCAATGAATTTGTAATTAATAGGTATTTAAGACAATTTTCATTAATATTATTATTGTCACTTGAAATTACAAAATTGAAAGATTGTGCTAATTTTATAGAAAACAAAACCTTTAACCCGGGATGAATTAATAGTATTTAATACGTAAGGTTTAAACAGTGGAATCCGGATAGATCGTAGCCCGATTATTCGTATTTCCGGCTAATTTGTATCAACTTGCTGGTCCCCGGAGAAAATCCCGATAACTGGTATAAAAACAATGGATTTCAGACCCCTCGGTAATTCGTATTATTTTTATTTATTATTTTATATAATATATATAATACGAATTACCGAGGGGTCTGAATCCATTGTTTTATACCGTTATCGGATTTTCTCCGGGACCAGCAAGTTGATACAAATTAGCCGGAAATACGAATAATTTATTATTTTTATTTATTTATATTATTTTTTTCGAGGTCTTTAATTTTGTGCTTCCGATAATTCTCGATAATTCGTCCCAAACCGTCGGTCCCTTGGCCATAAATATCATCGGGATTCTATAGAAATCTCTTGAAATCTTTTGATGTCAAAAATTGGCTCGAAATGGGCAGCAAATAAAGATTTAATTCTAAATATTAAATTATTATTGAAAATAAATATTTAGTAATACAATGAAATCAAATCTATAAAATATTTAATAACAAAATGAAGTTCATTTTTCTCAATTAGAAAAAATGAATTTTTTTTTAACTGAACTTTGCTAAATAGATAAAAAGAATTAGCCTATTAAACCCTGGGGGTTAGGGGTTGAAGTGGCAACTTTTACCCCATAAATATCAAATAAAAAGGCTACAAATTTTTTTTGTTAAAAAAATAAAAAAAATGACACAAATTTAAAAAAAAAGTCTCGCTTGTCACCCTTTTAATTAGCGAATAAATTATGTATACAATGAATTGTTTTGATTTATTTATTTTTTTAATTAAAATGTAAAATCTCCATTTTTTTTTGTTTCAAGGAAGATTGGATCAATCTTTATTTCAGTGAGATTATGACTAATGAATCAAAACAAACATAATATTCACATTAAAAAAAATAAATAAATAAATAAATATTGTTTCTTTTGGAAATTTTTAATCACGGATTAAAAGTCTATTCAAAATATTTTTCTGAAAGTTTAATGGCGACAGAGCATTTATAAAAATTATTAATTAAATGATAGATGTTTATTACCAGTTTCGGCATTAAAAAGTCTTCTTAATTCAGATTGTATTTGAGTCGAGGCAATATCAGAAATGACATCTTCCGTATTTGAAAATAAATTCCAGGATGAATCCCAAGGATCGCCAAATACATCGATATATTTTCGATAGTTTGCATCTGATTGTCTGCAAAAATATTCAGGCTTCTCTTCTGAATTAAATTGCATGAAGCCACATACTGAACACATTTCAAAAATTAAAAAAAAAAAAAATTATATAAAATAAAATAAAAATGTTTAAAAATAAAATAAAAACTAAAATGTGATTGGTATATGGAAGAATGCAGACGAGCGAATGATCACTCCGAGGATGAATACCAGAGAGCAGCACCGTAGACCGAATCGTTGGCTGGTGGTGGGGGAAACCAAATGGTTTTGTATTCACTCTATTTGCAACATTGTATCTAGGAATTTTTTTGTTTTATTGTCAACGGAAATTATTAAATTTCATTGGAAAATTAATAACGTAAATAATGTTATTAACTTTGATCATTTCTTCTTCTATCTTCGCCATTATTAATCCCGCGGTGCGGGGTCGGCGAACTTACTCTCCCCCTCCATTCCCCACTTTGATCATTTGAAGGAGGTATCATAGTTGAATGTTGATATTCAAATAGGTAGAGAGAATGAGCAAGCAGCTAGTTATATTTCAATTTATTAACAAACCAGGGCCGACGTTTCGGTCACATATGGCACCATCTTCAGGGCCAGGTCTGGAAAATATATTAATCCTCGTTAAGTTATTGGGCATAGACAATTGTAAGTAGCTCAATCATGATAATGCCTCAAATTTTATAATTATCATATCATGGGCGTACCCAGCGAGGGGCAGGGGGCGCTGCCCCCCTAGAAGCAACAAAAAAAATTAAATGTTTATAAATGGATGAAACGAAACAAAATTGGTGGATGGCGACGGGGAATGATTCTTTTTGTTAGGACTCGAGGGTTTTTAGGCCTTTAATTCGAAGGCTTTACCTCTCTATATAAAAAATAGCTATGTCACAATCTGGACGACCATTATCTGCCCCCCCCCGGACGACCATGATTGACCATGCCCCCCTAGATTTGATCCTGGGTACGCCCATGTATCATATCATAGACAGAGAGTGAATGTTTATGAATTCACTTTCTGTCCAGTGGCGGATTTAGGCTTGCCGCCTCGCTAGGCCCCGTTTGATGCGCCGCCCTTTTGAATTATATTAATTTTGATTCAATTTTATTATTATATCAGGAGCGTATATAGAAATTTTTTCTGTGGGGGGCCCGAACTCAAAAATTTTTAAATTGTGTCGTTAAAATCAATATACCTTTTTTCTGGAATGTCTTTAGATATTCGTCTCAAAACTTTTGGCATTCCGAAAATTTTGCGGCCCTTCAAATCGTGCCGCCCTAGGCACGGGCCTCACGGACCTAGGCGTAAATGTCTCTCTCTGTCCATGGAATGATAATAATAAAATTTGAGGCATTATCATGATTGAGCTACTTACAATTGTCTATGCCCAATATAGAGGATTAATATATTTTCCAGACCTGGCCCTCAAGATGGTGCCATATGTGACAATAACAGTGAAATATCCATTGAGTGCAATAGGAAATTATATATAGCAGGGGCGTATATAAGGAAGGGGGGGTCGGGGGCCCGCCCCCCCGAAATTTCCCAAACACATATACATATAAAGGGATATATAGACATCAGCGCAACAAATTTTTCCCCAGGGTGGAAAACTTTGATTCTGCAAAAGAAAAAATTCTCCATAACCTTAAAAGAAAAAATGTTTCGCAAAAAATTTCGTGTGAAAAAAATTTAGTTTCTTAAAAAAAAATTTCCGCAGAAAAATTTTTGAGTTCGGCCCCCCCCCCGAAAAAAATTTCTATTTCTATATACGCCCCTGATATATAGTAATATTCAATATTATACTGCCCCCTAAATAAAAAAACGAATAAACGGAATGTATCAAACTGAAGAGAACAAATGACTTCGAAATTAGTTTTTGTAATTAAATAAATTAAAAAAGTTCTATATTGCAGAAGACAATCGTTTGTTTTGAAAATTTCCATATATTTTTTCTTTAATAATAAAAAATACACATTCCTCACACTTATCAGTAAACCTACATGCCCCCAGACGAGTCTGGAATAAAGGGAAAGATAGATAGTCAATTAAAAATCTTATAAAAATGTTTATTAATTCTCTTTTATTTTACATAATATGAAATTGTCTCAATGCTTCTTAATAAGAAAATTCAATTTCAAAATGTTCTTTTAACCGAACACAGGATAATGATGATCTATTGAAGCATTCAGCTTTGAAGTGGTTGGTTCCCAATATTTTAAAGTCGACAAACTCCGGGAGGTGATTCTAGACCTCGTAAGCAACAAAAAAGTTTATCTTCACTACGGTCCAATTCTCAACCATTTGGTCGTTTTTATCTAAATTTTTGTGTTTTTTCTCAAAGAGACGAGTTTTTTTTTTTTTTTCAAAAAATACGGTCGTATTTCCTAAACTATTGCCCGTACAGCAAATTCGAAAACACCGTTGGAAAGCTCATTAAATTTTCATTCAGTACGAGAAAAGATTTTAAAATTTTTGAACCTATTATGTGTTCAAAATTTCAGCCCCCTATCTGATTTGCTAGGGGCTGCTCATCCACTTTGAAATATCTTAATTCTATGAAAGATTCTTAAAAAGAACTTGTCAGGATAAAGTAAAACACGTAAATGATGCATCACAAGTAAGATTTTTTAAATTTAAAAATAGTATTTATCGAATCTGACCTGTAACAAAAGAAAAACAAAACAAAACAAGATCAAGCATTTTTCAGAAAAGTTCCAAAAACAACACTCAATTGAGCACCCTCTTCCTCTAAAGCTAGCCAACTGAAAGCTACCTAGGGAGCGTACAAGTATTACGTAACGCAATTTGGGGGGAGGGGGGGTCTCGTACAACGTTACTATGCGTTACAAGGGGGGAGGGGGGTTGAACAACGCGTTACGTAACTGGTATTTTAGCGACTTTCCGGTACTTTGCGCAACATAATTGTGACTTTTAGATAAAAATGGCCACTTCAACGTTACGTAACGTCTAGGGGGAAGGGTCCAGAAAAATGTTACGGCGCGTTACATGGGGGGAGGGGGGGTCAAAAATCTTCAAAAATTGCGTTACGTAATACTTGTACGCTCCCCTAGCTACGGTAAGCTTTTTTTGAGACTCTGTCTCAATTTACTAGATTAACTGACTGAAAATTGGTGCATCCCCAAAATATCCGTATATAATACTGATACCAACAAAAACTTACCTTTTTTTGTAGTGCTGGTCTACCATACTTTTGAAAAAGATTCCAACCGCTCGTATGCACAATCCCCAAGGTGTCTGCCATCCAATATATTAAAAATAGTCTTTGTCGACAATTATATCTTCAATGTTTGAATCATTACAATTGTATTAAACCAATGTAATTTCGACTTAAACTTCTCGAAGTAATTTTTTTTAGGAGAATTTTCCAAACACTTTTCATTGGAAGGTTCTTAATATGAAAAACGTGAGAAACATTCATATTTTGTTCCAGGATCCATTAAAAAATTCTTCATAAATGGGATTCTAAATAAATTGACGTGTTAGGTCTTCAGAAATAAAATGCAAAGGAGTAGGATGATGGGTTATCTAAAAATAAAAAATTAATAGTGATATTTGATTTTTCTTTACTTTTAGGATTTATCTTTAGATAATAGAAAATACGAGTGAGAGTCAAATGAAAACCTTAAAAATATAATGAAAAATTGACAATTCGCGCCACTGATCTCCAAGTTAGCACGAGTGTGAATGCTTTCAAAACTGCTCTAGAGGTGACAGAATATTGGAGACAAGCAAAACGCTGCCACAATACCAGTTCAAAAATGGCTGCTCGACTTGTGACATGCCCCAAGAAGCGTTCTGTCATAGTGAAGGTGTGAAAGTCCATATGAGAATGAAGGTCCAGTATGGTGATGCATGTTTGAGTGGAGTAGGAAGTTCACAAATGTGGTGACTAGGGTACAACAGGCGGCGCACGAATGGCTGCGCACAGGACCACGAGATTTTTTTTCCAGAGGAATCCGTGCACTTCCTACGCGCTGGAGGAAGTGTATTGAACGTCTGTCGAAAAATGATATACTTGTTCCATGTTTGTTCGATATTAAATTTAAAAAAATAATTAAAATTTTCATTTGACTCTCTCTCGTATATATAGTGGTAAATAAAAAGTGAAAACTATGTAAACAAGCAACAACTTTATTTTTAAAAAATTATAATTAAATACTGCATTTACAATTTGTTGAGGTTCCGGGCAAGTGTAAATATAATTCATAAAACCTGAACATATTATCAGTATGAATTCTTTTCGACATTAATAAAAAAAATCACTATGATAAGGTGATGGAGTATTTAACTCCTAAAGATAAAGGGGAGAATAATGCGATCTTCATTAGGCTCCGGGATGAAAAGAAATAAGTAATAAAAATAAAGCTGAACGCAAACAAATTGAAAAAAAACGCTCGTCAACAAAACGTTTTGCTCAATGCCAACGCATATCGATTAGGCAAAATGTTTTGTCATTGAGCGTTTTTGCCTAATCGCTGTGCATTGGCATTGAACAAAATGTTCGGCCATTGAGCAAATATGCTCAATGACAAAACATTTTGTTCAATGATGTCGAATCATCCTCAATTGTGTTTTGACTAATTGGTGTGCGTTGACCCATAGAGAAAAGCATTGAAAAAACAGTTTTAGGCTTGATTCGTCAAAAATGATTAGTCATTGAGCGATTTTGCTCAATCGGTGTGCGTTCAGTCTAAATAGTAATCTTGTATAGAAGGGAAAAGAGGAGATGAAAAAATGAAAAGGAAAATAAATACAGGTCGATCGAAAATTGGTTTCGACCCTGAATGTAGCTGAATGAATATTAACCAAACTTGCGCTGGGAGCTTCAGATTAATAATATATTTTTCTTTAATTAAAAAATAAAATAAATAATCTAGGATATTATATTAATATTAATTATAATTAAAAATAAAGATAGCTATAATATATTTCGTGTATACCCTTATTAAAAAATAATTTGATAATCTATATATACAAAAATTGAATAATTTGTTTTAAAAATATAAAAAAATATATATATTTTGGCATTTGAGCAAATCATTTAAATTTCCTCGATTGTATCAATATTTTATCTATTAGTAGAAGTAGTTAGAGCTTCCTAAAAAAAATAAAAACAAAAATGTTAAACTTTCTTATAAGGTACTTTTAGTAAGTTATTGATATTTTAGAAGAATCATATATAAGAATGTCTAGTTCAGTTGTGACTCTATTATCCAAATCATGTAGGTCCATACGAGAGGAGTTCAGCTCTTAAAAAAAGCCTTGAAGAATGAAAACTACCAAGCAAATTTTAATAATTTGATTAAGCTGGAGATTCTTTGAAGATTGGAGAAATTTCTTTTTCATTTGTATATTATTATTGATACTAGCCTTTGGCGGGCCTCGCACCTAACCGGGGGGCTTCGCCCCCTTGCACCGCCATCAGGTGCCTCGGGCCCGCCTGCGGTGGTCTTAATTATGAAAAAAAATTATTATTACTGTTCCAATCCAGTGCCTGCTTGAAGATTTGTTTACATTCATAGAATACACAGCTACTTCTCTATACATTTCCTATGGAAGAAATCGTAACTTTAGGAATTAATAACTCAAAAAGTTATAGGAATTTCGGAATTTTCCTGTAATCTCTAGAAGGTCGACTTTAAGCATAAAAAATTTGGTTTCGAAATTTGAACGGGAAGTTGCCAAAATGGAGCGTGACAGACAGACGGACGTTAGCGAATTATATAAATAGATTACTCTCTTCCTACTAAAGATGAGGAGCCAAGTGGCTAAGCCGATAAGCTACGGATTACGGATCTGAAGTTTGAACACAACTCGGGTTCGATTCCAGCTTACCGCAAATAATTCAACATTGCCGAGGTCTCCTCTTAGGGTAGGGAAGTGGGAGAAAATATCACCCCACAGAGGCAAAGGGCCCAATTTGAGGTGACTTAATTGCCTTAAAAATAGGGATGACTCCGACTTTCCTGGATCTGCCGAGAAGTGTGGGCCGGGTGGGAAGGAGCCGTACCTCATTAAATGCATCCATCCATCCTACTAAAGATGTTTATTTCTATAAATTTATTTTTATCTGATTTATTCAAATAAACTAAGGATAAGAATGATATACTCGCAAATAGATATCCGCAAATTCATCCATATAAATTTTATGAAATAACCTCCAAAGCTTCATGACTATAATTACGGTTCAGATGAGAGAATCGAACTCGATTACAACACTGCTCTACAAAGTGCAAAAAGGGATCTATCTACATTTGATGGAAAATTCAGATCTGTTCATTGGAATTACTTTTGGTTGGCACATTTACTCTCATTTCTAAATTTTTTCTCTATTTAAATACTTATAAAACATTATTTGTAATTGCTCCTAAACCAGCAAATATATGGGCCAAAAAATATTAGTTTGTACTTGGTAGGGCAGAGCAGAAGTTATTTCCTCAGAAAATATTCACTTACCTTTTTGTATTAGATATTGTATTCTTTAATGAGATTTCCGGCGATGACGAGTCTTTGGATTTCGCTGGTACCTTCATAAATTTCTGTGATCCTTGCATCCCGATAATGTCTTTCAGCAGGCATGTCCGAAACGTAACCCATTCCGCCAAGAATTTGAATTGCTTGATGAGAGCAAAAGGTCGCCGCTTCGCTTGCTGCTAGTTTCGCCATTGCTGCTTCCTAGAAATTAATAATAAAAAAAAGAAGACATTTCATCATCTCATTATTATAATTATAAAAAAAAAATAGACCAAGGGCCCCACTTTTTTTGAATTTTTTAATAACGTATCGGCAGTAGTTTACAAAGCCATGTCATTATGAAAAAGTACCAGATTAAAGTTATTAAAAATAGAGTGGTATCCTCTTCTTAAATTAATATTAAAATTCTTAAACAGACTCGTTCTGTTATATAATTTAATAATAAAAATAATTGAATTCAATAAAAAATTACCTTAGTATATGGTTTTTTATTATCCTTAAGTGAAGCCGCGCGCCAGGTTAAAAGCCGAGCACTTTCCAATTTAAGTGCCATATCTGCTAATTTCATCTAAAATAGAAAGATAGTTAGTTATCTTGGAACTAATTTTACTAAAAAAAAAAGAATCGAAATTTACAAACCTGAATGGCCTGTAATTTAACGATTGGGTTTCCAAACGCCTCTCGTTTTGTGGCGTATTCTACTGCACAATCGATTGATGCTTGAGCAATTCCTAAGGCTTGAGCTGCTATCCCTATCCGCCCGGAATCTATAAAATATTTTATAATATTTTGATAAATAATTTTCTTTAAACTTAACTATGAGTTTTTTATAAAAATATATATTATATATTTATATAGAGATTATATGAATTGGCTTATGTATATTCACATTTTTTACTTTCTAATAAAAACTTAAGAAATAAATTTATAAAATCTTTTACTCTCAATATAGTGATTTTAAAATACTTCAAAAAATTATATCCTGGACAAAATACATATGGAATATCCGACCAGCCTTGATATATAAATTTATTTTTCAAATATTACTCGGCATTATGCCTGGTCATCTACAACTGCTTTGGTTCTTATTTCATGGCAGAAAAAAACTTTTATTCAACTATGCCATTCAACTTTTGAGGAGTTTTGTTGACACACTTCAGCCCTGAGGATGGTCCTAAATCTGACCGAAACGTTGGCTTGAAGGGCCTTAATAAATGAAACAAATCTAGCTGTAATTGCTCTTTTCTTCATTCTTTATTTCCATTTCACTTCTTGAGGTGTATTTCTCTCGGGTTTGTGCGACTTTCCATGAACTAGAGGTCATCGTTGCAAAGAGAACAAGCTCAGGTTTTTTATTGATTTGGTTCTAGGGAGTTAAATTACTTTATATTCATTTATTGATGTAACTGTATTTTATTTTGAAGGCATCTACAATCTAAAATATAAACAATCACTCCGTCTGCGGCGATAAAAAGGTTGCGAGCATTGATCTACAGTACAAAAATATCATTTGTACTGAAGATGATCAAACGTGAAGATGGTCGAAATATTAGCAAAATAAAATTATGTGAGCGTGGCCCAAGGCTGGCTGGCCGATTATTCTCCGGATATTCCTCCAGAGGAAATATACCCAGAGTATATATATATTTTCAATTTTGCCAGAAGCAAAAATAAAATAATAAATAACATTTATACCTAGCGTCATCATTGCAATTTTAAATCCAAGTCCAGGTTCTCCAAGAAGTGACGATTTGTCGATTTCGCAATCTTCATAAATTAAAGAACATGTGCTCGAACCACGAATTCCTAATTTATCTTCTTTTTTTCCCAAAGTTAGACCTAAAAAAGACGTGAAGGGATTAATAAAAATCAAAAAGGAGACCAACAATTTTAAATAAAAATGTTTACCTTTAATCGGTTTTGGAACTATAAAAGCACTAATGCCTTTATGTTTCTTTTGTTTATCTGTAGTGGCGAAAACCACAGCGGCTTCTGCCTCGTAGCCATTTGTAATCCAACATTTTGTACCATTTAATATATACTTATTATTAGACCATTTTGCTACAGTGGATGCTGCTCCAGCGTCACTTCCGTTACCTTTAGAAATATAAAAGTTATATAAATTTAAATGGCTTTAATTTTCTTAAATATTTTTTGATAAATAAAATGCTTTTTCTATTTATAATTTGAACAAAATATTGATGTTATGTTTTAATGTAATTAAATTATTGAATTTGTATTAGTTAAGTGTATTTCAATTACTGCACCACTGTCTTATTATTTGTAAAACGTCCCAATGAATTTTGTATTCACGTTCCTCAGAAATGCTAATCATAATGGAGTGGTTGATTTTCGCTCAGGGGCCCACATCTTGTGGGTACGTGGATGGCGACCACGAGCTGCCCGAGCTGGGACAGGCATCCTTCAGTTTGTATGCCTGTCTCTTCCTTCCTCTTTTCAACAGGCGTCAGACCGTGCGACGGGCCGGCCTGTCCCATTTCTTCCGGTCGCAAAAACGCATGATAGGTTTGGAGGGAAAATAGTGAAGTCCGTCGACCCCGCATCGTGGGAATGGAGCTAGGAAAGAAGAAGAATGGACTGGTTGATTTGGATAAAGGATTTGTTTTGAAGCTTAGGATTGTTATTCCTTGGGTTAATCCCCTTCTCTTTCAATTCAGTACTCAAACACAGCCTTTAATTTTAATTTAGTTTAACAATATTTCGAATATTTGATATAGTTTAATCATAATCATGTGAGTTTAAATACGCTTAAACAATCATAGGAGAAATTTGAATGAACTTGATTTAAAAATTCCTCTTTCAAATCCTTGAAAGACATACCTGGTTCACTAAGTGCAAAACAACCAATTTTCTCTCCTGAACTAAACGGCTTAATAAATTTCTCCTTTTGATCATCGTTTCCAAATTTTAATAGAGGTCCTAAATACAATGAGTTATTCACAGACATGATGACAGCTGCACTGGCACATCCACGAGCAATCTTCAATCAAAAATTTTACAAAATATAAATGATTATGTTTTCGGTTCGAATCATCTAAAATGATTTACCTCTTCCATTGCAATTGCATATGAGAGGGCATCGAAACCGCTTCCGCCCAAAGATTCTGGAACTTCCATTGCCATTAAACCAAGTTCACCCATTTTTTTAATCTGGAAAATAAAACTATTTTTGAGATCTATAATTATATATTATATCTACAGAGTAGTGCAGCGGTTTTCAAAATAAAAAATGCATCAACCTGTTCTGCTGGATAAAGATGTTCTTTGTCAAATTTTGAAGCATTTGGTTTTAATTCACCTTCAGCAAAATCTCGGCAAGTATTTCTTAACATTTTATATGTTTCTGAAAGTCCACTTAAATGTGATGAATTTCTATGAATTGTAAGACTTGCGACCGTTTTGGAAGTTGAACAAACTGCAAAATATAACAAGTAAGTTTCAAATGAACTACTCATTTAATTCTTTTAATATATATATTTTTTATGGGCCCTTGGCATTTGGCTTGATAACACTAATATATATATACAGTACATAAAATTTAGTTTCTTTAAAAATAATATGATGGTAATTTTTAGGTTTTTTTAAAATACCGGTATCTATTTTTTTCCTAGTAAAATATTCGAGAGTTAATTTAAATAGAAGAATTTCGATGGCTGAGTGGCAATTATTTGGATCAGGAATATGTATGGCAGCCAGCAAGTGATAATGAAACTATTTGATTATCGTCGACGTTTCGGGATCACGTCGATCCCATCTTCAGGACGATCTATCTAAGCAACAATAACAGTTTATCGTCCTGAAGATGGGATCGACATGATCCCGAAACGTCGACGATAATCAAATAGTTTCTTTATCACTTGCTGGCTGCCATACATCTTCCTGATCCTAATGAGAGTTAATTTAATTTATTAATAATGCGAGTTTAAAATAACAGGGATAAATATTTTATATTTTGTGGAGGAGGGATAGAGAGAACGTCAAAAATAAGTTGGAAAATAGTCATTTAAATATTCTACATAATTCAACAAGCTAATTAGTGCATAATTTGAATAATTGTGATTCTTTGGTGAATATTATAAACAGCTTTTAAAGTTTTTTAGTTAATTTTAAAGCCTTTTCATGGCCCTAACCAGAAATATCTAGAATATTTTTTTCTGTTCTCCTTTTTAACGCAATTGAATTTATTTTTGAAATATATAATATCTAAATAATATAAGTAGTAATGAAGTAATTACTCTAAAGAGAGTAGTATTTTTAAATTTTTCTTAAAAATTACCTGTCTTAATGAAATGAGCCATAATAATTGTTTTTCCTGATAAATTGGTTCACCTGAAATATTTTAAGAAAAATTTTTATGACATTTGATTTTTATATAACATGTAAAGCAAGTAATTAAGAATAATTACTTACAATCAGTTCAGTAATAAATGAAATAGAAAAATTATTTTTATGAATAAGTTAAAAATTAATAATCAATTGTTTTAGTTAGAAATGAACGTTATTAATCTTATTTTAATATCTTCAAGAAAAAAATAATTATAAATATAATAAATCTTAAATTAATTTGCCCTTTGAAATTAAAATAAAAAAAATATCCAAAAGTGTGAAGATATAAACGATTCTATTGTTGCCTTGATAAAAAATACTCAATAATAACTTGGTACCCTGGGATGAAGAAATAACTTATTCCAAAAAATAAATAATTAAATAAAATACTAAATTTAATAGAATAAAGAAGTTGATTTGTATTATGTCAGAATATATATACGTCAATCTAAATAATCCCTCTTTACCAGTCACAATATTATTTCGTTCGTTTAAATTTTTTTTTTTTTTTTTTTTTTTTGTTTAAATACAATAATGATGTCAGGATTTTTTATTAATTATTTTTTTCTATATTCCTGTTTTTTCTATTACGTTTCCTACAATGATCTTTCTTTCAATTCTTATTGCTAACTTCAGCAATCCCTTGAATCCCATTTAATGGCAAATGGCGACTGTTTGTTTTTAGTATAACATGTTTCTTATAAAATAACCATCATTTTTCATTCAGAATTTTTAATAAAAAAAATTGTAAAATATAATTGAAATTTTTTTTTTGTTAACATATATTTGATTTTGACAAACTTATTTTACTTACTTTTTTCGAATATTTTTTTAGAACTTTTATATTTCTGTAAGGATTAGCTCGTTTTTTTATCATATTTTTTTATATTTTTTTTTTATTTTTGATTATACATTTTTATTTTTAGTTACTTGGAATCAAATTTGAGGTTAGCTTATCTCACGCCACAACCCATAATGGCTCATGATACCAGTGATCTGGATCAACAAATTGAACAATTGAAGCAATGTCAAATTATTAAAGAATCCGAAGTTAAAGCCCTATGTGCAAAAGCCAGAGAAATTCTTGTTGAAGAGAGCAACGTTCAACGCGTCGATTCACCTGTCACAGTAATTATATTCTTCTCTTTATAGTTTTTAGTTGTAAATTCTTATTTTATCTCAAAATCGTTTTCGATTTTGTTTTTACGCGATTAACTCACATAAGAAAAAGAATTCTTATTATTTGCTCACTTTGTTTTTCCTTTATAATAGTTGCTTCTTTCCCTTGCGTAGAAGTTAAGCCCATAATGGTACCCTCCCAACAACTATTCTATAAATAGATGCAGATGGAGAGAAAATTTTTCATAAACCGCCTTATGTTAAATTATTCAAATATTTCGGCCGGCCTGACGCCTGGCCTCTTCCACTGCAGGATATAATTAATTGGCTCGGAAGAAGCATTGGTCGTCTTTCCATTCAAATACCTGTAACACCAAACGAAGAGCCTCCAATGAATTATATCCTGAAATAAAGATGGTCAGAATTAAAACGGCCGAAATATTTGTATAGTATAAGGCGGTCCCTGAAAATTTGCTCATTTCTTTATCCCTTCATTCAAGAATCAAAACTATATAAGCTTAATCTTGAAAAAAAATTTCGGAGTAGGACCTAAACTTGTTCTTCCCGCTGGGATAATATTTTCTTATCTTATTCACTCCTCTTAATTGATTATTTGTAAAGCTAAAAACGCTTAATTTAAAGCTTTAAGGATTAAGTTTAGACTATTTGAATTATTCGCATAATAAAATAAGTAATTGTAGAAAGAAACGCTCTAGAATCACCTGATTTTTATTTATCTTTTTAAATATTACTCCATCAACGTCATTCATCCAAAGCGGTGAATCACTTGATAACAGATTTCTAAAATTATCTCATGATTCTAGTATCTTATTTGAATTTAATTAATGCTTGCTCTTATTTAAACAAAACGAAAAATAACCTAATTTTTCATCTCCGCTCTCTTCATTTTCTTCTTTCCAAACTTATTAGAGGTTTGCCTCTAATCCCCCCTCCCTCAATTATTCGAAAGATCTTTGAGGTGGAAATAAACATAGAAATAATTATAGCTTGTCAAAATATTCATTAAGAGAAGCCAGAGAGAGAGAAAATAACTTCACGGGAATTCGATAATTAGCTTGTGAGCAGATCTGGAGAGCTACTGTAATTTCAGTTCGTCTCATTAAGGCTAACTTGAGTTGAATTTCATAATGCAGCATGAAACGAAGTGGAAGTGAAATGCAGCTTCGCAACAGTGCCCTGCTGAGTTAAGTCGTTAGGAAAGTCAGTAAATGCGCGTTTCCTCTGAGAGATTATCAAGCGACAGGCAGCCAATACGTTTTGTCGCCTGGTGTCGCCTGTCACCTGATAAGGCACCTTAATACTGAATCAGCTCAATTGTTATGACGAATATGACCAGTTGAGCTTCAACTCAGGAAATGACTTCAAGTCAATAAATGACTTCTGGCATATCTCCAAGTGAAATGTGTCCCTTTATAATAAACCACTTTTGATAAATAAACCTAAGTGACCATCTGGGGACAAAAGTCAAAAAAATAATTGTAGATCATTTACCAAGTCTTCTATGTTCATCCGTTCAGTTCTGCAGCCAACTTTCTGGAATTTGACCACCCCCTCATTTAACGAATGAATTTATTGCTGAAGAGGATTTTTTTTATTTTATTTTATTGATATACTCAAAATTACAAAAATTAAATATTTATATACAATAATTACTAGTATTTAGTATTTATTTATAGACTTGGTCTTTATCAGACCGTCCGCCTTGGAGATAAGGAAGAAAAATTTTTTTTATTTTTTTCAAAAGTTGAACCCTCGTACCAACGACCACCTATATGCCTACGTTTCTGATGCAAACATTCCAGTTACTGCCATTTAGGAAATCCCGAAACTCTGACTCAGACAATTTTTCTCTTCCAAGCCACATCACTCGAAAACCCCTCAAAATCGGACAAACCGCTACAAAATGGAATACGATTTCGTTTTCATTTAAATTGCACAAAGAACACCTGAAATCTCTTCCCGTTAACCACGGTTGGTAGTTGAGACAAAGGGCCTCACAGCGCAATTTAAAAAGCCACTTCTTGTTTCTGAAGCTGCATTTCCTATCCGAAATATATGACATATGCCCAGCTCCCGGTTTAGGTTTCTGTAAAGGGGGTGATGAGTTGATGCACATACCCTATTTTCAGCCTTCTGAAAATGGTTCTCATTGACTCTTTGGATGAGTATCTCCAGCTGGGCGTTCCTTATGTATCTAATCCAAAAGACATTCCTGGAGATGATCAGCATAGCTACTCTATTGATTAGTCTGAATAGCAAATAGTTTAAAATGTATATTAATTTGAAAAAGTTGAGTTAAAATGATCATAATTTTGTGATAACTTTTTAATGTTATACAAGTTCAATTAAATTTACTTGAGTCTTGAAGAAAAAAAGTCTTGTTCGAATCAAATAGGCTGCAGTACCAAAATTTTTGGCTTTAACTGCTGGGTCAAGTCTCCCTAAATGAAGCTTTAGCATATTTGCTCAAAAAAATCAATCAACCAAGATTAGTTTCACAATGTATTTTATACTAGTTTGTAGCTTATAATATGGATAATTAAATGATGATATTAAATGATTTCTTACCTTATATCAATATTGAATAATTCAAAAAAGAAAAAAAAAAAACTGAAGAGTTCAGAATTTACGCAGAAGCAGTAAAACCAACAATGCGGCGTCTTTTTTCTAATAATTAGAATAGCAGAATGGCTGTCCACTGTGATTCTTTGTTAGGTTGGATGTCAAACGCCTGCCACAATCACCACTAAAATATTAGCCGTTCCTAGACAAATTACTAGGGGGTCAAGTCTCTCTAGTTCCCCCTACTTAGCACTTTCAGAAGAAAACTGGTGCATTTTGAGGGTAAAAGCATAGATTGAGCCAATTGCTGAAGATTATTGTATTATAGTTTATAATGTCTTTAATAGTATTCCACTCATTAATTTAAATGTTTATTAATAGCCATAAAATAGTTATGCATAATTAATTTTTTTTTTTCAGGTTTGTGGAGATATTCATGGACAATTTTATGATTTGAAAGAATTATTTAAAGTTGGTGGTGATGTTCCTGAAACAAATTATCTCTTCATGGGTGATTTTGTCGACCGAGGTTTTTATTCCGTAGAAACATTTCTTCTTCTTCTTGCATTAAAGGTTGTTTTCACAAACTAACACTTGAAGATTTTTTTATGTTATATATATAAATGCTAAATCATATTTTTTCATAATTAATTATAGGTCCGATATCCAGACCGAATAACATTGATTCGTGGAAACCATGAGTCACGTCAAATCACACAAGTTTATGGTTTCTATGATGAATGTTTAAGAAAATATGGAAGTATAAGTGTTTGGCGGTATTGTACCGAGATATTTGATTATCTATCCCTTTCAGCAATTATTGATGGCAAGGTGATTA
The DNA here is from genome assembly GCA_023213315.1 of Euborellia annulipes. Classification (NCBI taxonomy): domain Eukaryota; kingdom Metazoa; phylum Arthropoda; class Insecta; order Dermaptera; family Anisolabididae; genus Euborellia; species Euborellia annulipes. The sequence goes on along the minus strand of JAKCPI010031508.1, from coordinate 17,694 downwards.
TTTTATTCATATTTAATTTTTTTTGATTTTTATGCCAATATTTTAAAATAATAATACTAATTATACTAGTGCCAGTGAAATCGTTACTCGATAATATTGGTGTCCAAAATGTATCCACTCTTTAACCACTCACAAGGAATGGTGTATTTAATGATTGATTATTAATGAACATTTTTCTAGATCTTTTGTGTTCATGGAGGACTTTCTCCTTCAATACAAACTCTGGACCAAATTCGAACAATTGATAGAAAACAGGAAGTTCCTCATGATGGACCTATGTGTGATCTGCTCTGGTCTGATCCAGAAGGTATTATTTTTTTTTTAAATATGTTACTCAAATAAATATTTAATGAAATAAATATAATAAATATTTGTAAAGATTGCTTGGGCAATAATATTTTGGGTTAGAAATTGTTTTAGAGAATAACTTTTTTCGGGTGGTTAACATTAATTTTTCCTCGAGTGTAGAAGTGGCTGTAATTGATATTTTTGAAAATGGGAGGAGGTGGCAGCCAGGAAGGAGTGTCTTTATATTAATGGAACTCCGAAAATTCACGACGTTTCTGTCCAAATTTATTCGACCATCATCAGGCATAGTCGAATAAATTTGGGTCGAAACGTTGCGTATATTGGGAGATCCATTAATTTAGAGACACTCCTTCCTGGCTGCTACCTCCTGCCATTGTTCAAATTAATTTTTCCTTTAAATAAATTTTAGACATATTTTCTTTTGGTTCTTTATTTATATTGTGTAAAGAAAAGAATGGCAGCTAGATATAATTTCATTTATTAAGCCCTCTACACAGACGTTTCGGTCTTGGTTAAGATCATTAAGCTCTGAAGATGGTAAGACCGAAACGTCAGCCTAAAAGGCTTAATAAATGAAATTATATCTAGCTGCCATTCTTTTCTTTACACATTAAAGATTATCCAGCTATTAAATCCACATTATTTATTTATTCACTTCTGGACCACACTTAAGAATAGGAGCATGTATTTATTTGGTACTAGCAATTGTCAAAAGAGGTTTGCTAGAAAAATTATATAATGAATTTCGGATGCAAATTCAATATAGACCCTATTTATTTCTTAAATTTCAAATTTATAACTCAAGTATACCTAGTATAATATATATAATATATATCCGCCCATTTTTAATGAACCATTTTCACAAAGAAACATGATTTTTAAAGAAAATTAATATTAAAAACTCACGTTTTGTTTGTTAGATACTCAAGGTTGGGGTGTCTCGCCTCGAGGAGCCGGCTACCTTTTCGGATCGGATGTTGTTGCCCAATTCAACGCTGCCAATGATATAGACATGATATGCCGAGCACATCAACTGGTAATGGAAGGATATAAATGGCATTTTAACGAGACGGTGCTCACTGTCTGGTCGGCTCCCAATTATTGCTATAGGTATGTTCACTCTAAAATAATAAAAGTAATAATATAGATAGAATAAGAAGCATGAATATTTGTTAGGAAGAGTAATAAAACCAGTTAGATAGCAACCAAAAAAAGGTTTGTCTCGGACGATTCGGACCTTATACTATTCTCGAGAATTTAATATCCATTGGCTATTATGATGATGATGTTAGGAAATTTGACATACACACATCTCTGGCTCATAAGTATGGTATTGACCTGAGTGTAAGATATATTCGGAGATTTTTTGCAAGTTTTAAAATTATATAATTATTCTTCAATAAATTATTCAGGAAATTAGGTGAAGAGCAATGGCTTCTATCCGAGAATCTAGACACAATCACTGATGAATAAAGATATTTTTGTGTTTTCACTTCTAAAGTTGATAGTATTGTCGAAATAATTTTCAAGTGTATTATTTCATCAATAAAGACTTGAAACATTTCACCGAGCGTATCATTTAATATTAGTTAAGATCAATATTTCAACTAGAGCCTACGGTCGAAATCTATTTTTTTTTCCTAAAAAGATCTTTAACTAATAAATATTCAAATCCATGTTTATTTATAACTTATGAGAGGTGCTTGGATTATAAGTTAAAACTGCCTATATACTATGGTGGGTGACGATATTACACCCACACCCATGCGATTGTTTCGTTGTTTTTTATATATATAAATATAAAACATTAAGTGATGAGGCAGGCAGCCAGGAAATAAGCCTCTATGAAATGTAAATCAAGAGTAGTGGAGACAGTTTCGGCTTTAATTAAATAACGCCATCCTCAACAATCCAAATAACAATTTTGTCACTTGAACTGACTGCTTCGTATATAAAAAAGCTCTTAGCATTGCTTTGTATATATGTACAAGCATTTTATATATATTAATACCCACAAATTGACAACTACATATAGTTGAATGCGCTGACATTTGACTTCACACTCTCGAAAATGGACTGAAGATGGCGATATTTAATTAAAGCCGAAACTGTCTCCACTACTCTTGAGTTTCAACCTTATTTCCTGGCTGCCTGCTCCATCATTTATTGTTGAAATTCAACTGTCAATATGAAACATTTTTAATGGAAACCTGTGGTTCAAATGTAGAGGAGAATTCCAATAACTTCTGGCTGTTTAGCTTGATAAGGATAGCGAAGGGCACGACTGGCGTCCGAAACGTCGACAATCAAATAAAGAAAATCTGATAAAGATTGATTATATTTTTATCTGATTTAATTGTACCTGGCTGCCCTTCGCTATCCTTAACCAATAATTTCTTTTATAAAAACAATGAAATAATCACATGAGAAAACGCATAGCTCTCATAGATGCGGAAACAGTTAGTGTGAACTAGTTCAGTGCATTTCTTCTCCGTAAGCCGTCCGACACACAGCCGAGCTCCAGGCAAGTTTCTAGAGGACTGCACTGTATGTCGTCCGTCATATGGATTTGTGTGTGTTTCCACCTTTAGTCGTAAATATTTTTGTATAAATATTTTTTTTTTTTTTTTTTTTTTTTTCAGATGCGGCAATGTGGCTGCTATTTTAGAATTAAATGAAAATCTTCAGCGGGATTTTACAATTTTTGAAGCTGCCCCTCAAGAGTGTAGAGGAATGCCTTCTAAAAAACCACAAGCTGACTATTTTCTCTGATATTCATTCCTAAATGCTATTCATATTCATTATTATTGGTACTATTATTATTATTATTACTATCATTATCTCATCATGATTATTCATTTCATTTTTACATATTTTCATTTTTCCTATTTAAAAAAAAAATATAATAATAATAATAATAGTAATGATAATAATATTTTTAATCAAAAATATAAATTTATTTTAGCAAAAAAAGAATATTACAAGATAATTAAATTTTTGTATCATATAATATTTGTATTACAATAATATCGCCATTGGTCATAAATTCAAATAAACATATTACATCACTTTTTCTTTTTTAATAATTATGCCCTAAGGAAGATATGAATATGAGAACAATCCTTTGATTTGAATTATTTAATTAAAACATATATCGTCCCTATAGAAGCATATGATCTACTAAATGTAATTATTTCTAGAGATGTCCAGGGGATTTAGCAGAAATTTTTTAATCCAATGCTTTGCATTAATTGATGTCATGTTGCTTCTACAGGAACGATATATACATTTATAGAAGCCCAAAAAAATTCCAAAAGATAATTTTCAATGAAATGAAATAAGGAAGGAAAATTAAAAAATATTCTCTTTCAAGTGTTCTATTCTATTTCAAACACGGGTTAGGTTTTGCTCATCAGATCAGCCAGAATGTTAGCTATACATGTATAGGTCTCAAATTTTAAGTCGCGTTGGTTGATGGTTTTGGATTTGCCTTAGAGATCTAAAAGGCCTTACACGGTCAATAATAATGGCATTACTTTATCAGACTTATTTTTAATTTCCTCTCTTTGACGATTAATGCTTTCTTCCTTGTTTCATTATAAATGAATTATTATTGTTTCATATATTTGAAATATGATGAGTGAGGATTAATTCAAAAAGCTATATTAAAAACAATATGGTATATATATATCAAGAGCTCGGTGATTGTGCACATTTTGTTTGACGAATTCATTCTGAATTGTTAAATTAAGCAACTTGGAATTTGTAATTGTCAAAATTTTTTGGGTCACTCTGTTTAAAATATATATATATATATATATTTGTTTCTATGCCTCAAAAGTATGGGGAAAGAGAAAAAGAACTCGGAAACAAATAAAAATCTGCTGCGTATATAATAGTAATATTGACATTAGATATCATCACTATCTTGTATGAATTAGTAATAGTTTAATACAATCTACCAAATTCCATTTTTATTTTTTTTTTTTTTTTTTATTAACAAATAATCTAGAAGCCAAATATATATATTATTATTTCAATTAACATTCAAAGCAGATTTTTATTGGGCTCTAGTCCTTTTTATATATAAATTATCTTTTATCCCATTTATTATTTTAATGTTTTTTAAAGGAAATTAAAAAGTATTTTTTTTTATTGTTCTAATTTGATTATAAATGTGGCTTTATTTAAAATTTTTGATTAATTCTATGAATTTAAATAAATTTGTGTGAGTGAAGATGTCAAAACAAGAGAAGGAAAAGATTAATTCTAATGGATGTAAAAACAAATACATTATTAAACATAGTTTAATATAAAAAATGTTCTGTGAAAATTTAAATTTATTAAAACCGAATGTTAAACATGATTCGTGAATGTAATTAATATATTATTTTAATAAATGTCTTTTCGATATGGTTTAAAGAAAAATTAGTTAATTGAAACTATCCTTAAAAATTGTTTTAATCATGAATAGGATTTTGCATATAATGTATGTTTTTTTTTCTTAATCGCTATCTTTCCAATTCTTTTTATCTGGCCATTTTAGGCTTTTTAGGACCCACTGAGAGAAATCTTATTTTGCATATAAATGCATATTTTGGAGTTTGAGTGCATATTTTGCATATTTAGCGATTTAAGCTTTATTTAGGAATTTGTGTGATTTTTATTCCTCGTTTCTTGGTAATTCAGAAAAATAATTTAAGAAAACTTTAGAGCCAGAGGTTTCAAAGTTTTTTTGACCCCCACCCCCACCTTGAATCAATTCAAATTTTGGAAGAAATGAAATATTTTGATGAAGTCCATGAAGACCAACCAACTATTTAAGAAGCCATCTCGGTACTAAGAAGTAATGAACGAAGACAAGAGGACTTAGACGCTGTTCCCGAAGTTTTCCAACTCTTATTTCCTTTTTATCTATGGATGAGAAACCAAATTCACTCTGCCAGGGCCGACTCTAGGATTTTGGCGCCCCGATGCAGAACAGTAATTGACGCCTTGCAACCAGGGGCTTATACAGAAATTTTTTTCAGGGGAGGGGGCCTGAACTCAAAAAATTTTTTTAACCGGTAACAAGTTGTGGGCTGCCTCAGGACAATACCATACATCTATGAATTGACAATCATTCCATTCCTTTCCATTAAAGATTTTTACAGAAATGGTTCCAACACCAAGTGCTTTAATTTGTACTCCATTTTTGGCGCTTTCCATTTTTCTTGGAGCTAGAAATTCTTTAAATGTGGAATACCAATTTCTCCGATTGGTTATATGATGCGTCGGTGCTCTGGTGTGTACCAGTGGATCCATGTTTCGTCGACTGCCACGAAACAACGCAGCAACTCCTTCGGATTGCGCTTGAAAAGCGTCAAACACTGCTCTGAGGTGGTCTCACGGTTGCGCTTGTTGTCCGGAGTGAGCAAACGCGACACCCATCATCGCGCTCATGCCCAAAATTTCATGCAGGGTATGACCCACGCGATCTATTGTCTCAGCTTTCTCGCACACCTTCAATCGGCGATTTGCCAATACGAGATCGAGGATTTTTGTCACGTTATCCTCCGTGGTAGCCGTTTTCGGGGGCACCTGGACGTGGCTCATCAAAAACCGACGTGCGACCACGTTGAAGCTCGTTAAACCAGGTAATAATTATAAATACTAATTTGAGAAAAAGAACGCTAAATTTTGAGCATTTTTTACTAAATATATATATCTATAAGGTAATAATATTTTTATTTAATAAAATATTGCTGAAATGCTTTCATTTAATTTCAAGTAATCACCGAAAAAAACTGTATACATATGTTTGTGAGTGTAAGTGGAAAAAAAAGTGTGAGTGTTAAAAAAAAAAACTTATTTATTTATTTTCGTTCCGAAATTCAGTAAAGACATTTTTTTTTTATTTTTTAAAATTTTTTGCGGATTTTTTAAAGATAAAAAAATTAAGTGATTTTTAAAAATAAAATATTGTTTCACTGCCTACTCCCCCTGCGCCTAAAATAACTCAACAAAAATTTCCGCACCCCATTTTTTTAGAAATAATACCAGTTTAAAAAATTTTAATTGGATATTGAATTTAAAAAAATGTTCACTTTCATTTATTTTATTATTTATTAAATAATGAGTATATAATTTTTTAGATTAATTAGAAAACCTTTTAAATTTGATTTTTATTCAATTTTTTTTTTACAAGAAGTAATATAAACTCGAAGCTGCGTTGCCATGTCTTTGACGCCATGAAAACGGAAGCGAATGCCTCGTCTCTTTATCTCATCCATGACTTTGGCTGGCAAAAAATTTCTCTCTCATCACGTCGGCTTATTTATATTTGTTCTCAACTAATTTCGTTATTTAAGGTCAGTAATGCATCCAAATATTTATTTAATTGGTTCAAGATTATTATTTTCAATTAAATTATTAAATGAAACAAGTCAAATATTATAAACTCATGATTCAACAGGATAACCTTTGTCTGTCTGTCTGTCAAATTTTATTCTCTTTTTTTAATATTTACTCTCTTTTAATCATTTTATATTCATATTCAATTTAATTTCGATATGTAAATTATATAAATTAAATAGATTAAGGGTATTTATTTTATTAAAACATTGATTCTTCGATTTAAATTTGACATTTAAATTTTTTCATTAACCACAGAAACAAATGATTTAATCACATTTCTTTAATTTTCGATCTATTATTATCCATTTTTATAAATAATTTATGAAATAACTAAAGTGTCATTCAATCTGAATATGTCAGATTCATTGGATCTTTACTTACCTTCTCTATTTTCAAATGAATTTTAATCACTCATTATTTTAAGCCATTTTATATTTTTTCAAATGCAAATCTTTATTTAAATGCTTATTTTATTTTTAATTTTAGATGTGATTTACATTAAATAACTTGTTATCAGCTGCTTTGCTTCGAGCTTTGATCCATCAATCATATATATATATAATTTCCATTTCATTCCATTTCTTTTATTTTTCTGACGTCTGACTTATGAAAAGAAATAGAAATGGAATTATATTCATTTTCAAAAATAGATGATAGAAGGGACTTGAGCTTTCAAAGAATTTAAATATCATTAAATAAGGTAAGCGTTAATAAATTGAAATTTATGTTTTACTAATTTTAAATATATTTCACCTGTATATTTTTTTTATTTTCAGAATTTCGTCCAACATCGTACATCTATTTATTAATCCAGAAAATCTCCTTGTCATCTCGCATTCCTATTTGGTGAGTTTATAATTTTTTATCACGTTATTTTTCTTATAATATCTACTATTTGTCTTAAATAAATGGCAGGATAGTCCAAGAGTAAAGAGAGGAATGAAAAAATTTAATCACTCATCATTTTAAGGCATTTTATATTTTTTCAAATAAAAATCTTTATTAAATGTTGTTTTTATTTTCAATTTTAGGTGTGATTTGGACCAAAGAACTTGTCGTTTGCTACTTTTCTCCGAGCTTTGAATGATACAACAACTTCCATCAATTATATATATATATATATATTTACTCTGAAGGGGACATCAAAAGGAAAGGCTCTGCTAATATTCTACCCACCTTAACAACTGAAGCAGGCAGTGAAAATTTTAACAAACCTTGTTTTGAAGATGGATGACCTTTAGTTCCAGCTGACAAGGTGAAAATAAAATAATCCGGGCCGACATAAGCCTATAATTTTTTTTTTACCTTGTCAGCTGGAACTAAAGGTCATCCATCTTCAAGACAAGGTTTGTTAAAATATTCCACTGACTGCCTGCTTCAGTTGTTAAGGTGGGTTAGCAGAGCTTTTCCTTTTGCTGAGCTCCCATCAGAGTAAAATATATATATATAATTGATGGAAGATGTTATATCATTCCAACTCGAAGAAAAGCAGCAAACGACAAGATCTTTGGTTCAAATCACACCTAAAATTAAAAATAAAAACAACATTTAATAAAGCCCGCGGCATGGCGTAGAGGTTGGCGTGCGTATTTTGAAAAAATATGAAATGCCTTAAAATAATGAGTGATTAAATTTTTTTTTCATTCCTCCCCTTACACTTGTGGACTAACTTGGTATTTATTCAAGACAAATAGCAGATATAGGAAAAATAACGAGATAAAAAATAATAAACTCCCCAAATAGGAATGCGAGATGACAAGGGAGATTATCTGGAATAATAAAGAGATGTATCTTGGACGAAATTCTGAAAATAAAATATATATATATATATATATAATATATATAATATATTTAAAATTAGTAAAACATAAATTTCAATTTATTAACGATTACCTTATTTAATCTTCTTTGAAATCTTAACTCCCTTCTATCATCTATTTTTGAAAACGAATATAATTCCATTTCTATTTCGTTTCATAAGTTAGACGTCAGAAAAATAAAAGTGAATGGGATTATATATATATATATGATTGATGGATCAAAGCTCGAGCAAAGCAGCTGACAACAAGTTATTTAGTCTAAATCACACCTAAAATTAAAAATAAAATGAGCATTTAATAAAGATTTGCATTTGAAAAAAATATAAAATGGCTTAAAATAAAGAGTGATTAAAATTCAATTGTAAATAGAGAAGGTAAGTAAAGATCCAATGAGTCTGACATATTCAGATTGAATGACACTTTAATTATTTCATAAATTATTTATAAAAATGGATAATAATGGATCGAAAAATAAAGAAATGTGATTAAATCATTTGTTTCTGTGGTTAATGAAAAAAATTTTAATGTCAAATATAAAGCGAAGAGTGAATGATTTAATAAAATAAATAACTATTTATTTATATTTATATAATTTACATATCGAAATTAAATTGAAAATGAATATTAAATGATTAAAAGAGATGAAATATTGAAAAAATGAGAATAAAATTTGACAGACAGACAGACAAAGGTTATCCTGTTGAATCATGAGTTTATAATATTTGACTTGTTTCATTTAATGATTTAATTGAAAATAATAATCTTGAACCAATTAAATAAACATTTAAATGTATTACTGACCTTAAATAATTAAAATAATTGAGAATAAATATAAATAAGCCGATGTGATAAAAAAGAGAGAAAATTCCATCGAGCCAAAGTCATGGAAGAGATAAAGAGACGAGGCATTCGCTGCGTTTTCGATGGCGTCAAAGACATCGCAACGCAGCTTCGAGATTATATTACTTCTTGTAAAAGAAAATGAATAATAAATCAAATTTAAAAGGTTTTCTTATTATCTAAAAAATTATATACTCATTATTTAATAAATAATAAAATAAATGAAAGTGAACATTTTTTAAAACTCAACATCCAATTATAATTTTCTAAACTGGTATTATTTCTAAAAAAAAGGGGTGCAGAAATTTTTGTTGAGTCATTTTAGGCGCAGGGGAGGAGGCAGTGAAACAAAATTTTATTTTTTAAAAATCCTCATAAAATTGAAAAAAAAAAAATTGTTTTTACTCGATTTTTTCTAATTCAAAAAGTTATAGGAATTTCGAGACGAAAATAAATAAATAAGTTTTTTTTTAACACACACTTTTTTTTCCCACTCATACTCACAAACACATGCATACAGTTTTTTCGGTGATTACTTGAAATTAAATGAAAGCATTTCAGCAATATTTTATTAAATGAAAATATCACCTTATATTTAGTAAAAAATGCTCAAAAATTTAGCGTTCTTTTTCTCAAATTAGCATTTATAATTATTACCTGGTTTAACGAGTTTCAACTTGGTCGCACGTCGGTTTTTGATAAGCCACGTCCACGGCTAACACGGAGGATAACGTGACAAAAATCCTCGATCCCGTATTGGCAGACCGCCGATTGAAGGTGCGCGAGATAGCTGAGACAGTAGGCAAAAGATCGCGTGGGTCATATCCTGCATGCAATTTTGGGCATGAGAAAGCTGTCGGCCCGATGGCTGCCGCGACCGAGAGACCACTTCAGAGCAGTGTTTGACGCTGTTTAAGCGCAATCCGAAGGAGTTTCTGCGACGTTTGAAACATGGATCCACTGGTACACACCAGAGACCAAGGAACAATCGAAACAGTGGCCTTTACCCGGCAAACCTGCTCCGAAGCAGGCGAAGACTGTCCTATCGGCCGGAAAGGTGATGGCCACGGTTTTCTGGGATTCACAAGGTGTGATCTACATCGACTACCTGGAGAAGAGCAAAATAGTCGCATTCACTGCCGAAAAAGACCTGAAAAAAAAACTATTAAAATTTTAAAATCTATTTACAGCGAAAGCGTTCAGGATTAAAAAATGACATTTTTTTTTTTGAATAAATGAGCTTAAAGCTTAATATTATATTTTTAATTTTGTTTTAAGGCAAGGGCGGATACAAGGGAGGGAGGGGGATAAAGGGGGTAATTGCCCCCTCCCCCAGAAACACCTCTGGATCCGCCCTAATTTTCAATTATAAATAAGATAAAGTCAGGGGCGTATATAAGGGGAGGAGGGCCCCCCCCCCCGAAATTTCCTAAATGCATATGTTCGCGCGAGAAATAAAGTCGCCAAACACACCGTCAGAGCGCACCACAGGATAGAGGGAAGTTGACCGGAAGTGCATGGAAAGCGTCCGCATCTGAGGAAGGATGCGATCAACGCTTCCTCTCTCTCAGTTCTAGTTCTGACTCAGACTTGGCTAACGGACCACGCTCGCAGCAGTCCAAAACCCCAGCCTATCTGCCTGGTTACTGCCCATTCGTTGCAACAACCAAACCCCGGTTTACGCCCTGGTGCTAAACCACCTCCACTGGCATCGAGCCCCCACGTTGCTCGCCCAGAAACTTTTATACATTTATTAAATTCATTTTTTATTTACCCACCCCGAATCGGCGTGGCCATTATACATCAAGAAGTGTATTTTTATTTGTTTTTGTGTTATTAAAGTTTTTGTTATATATTTTTGTTAATATGACGATGTACTTCTTTTCCCCGTTTTCCTAGGAATCCAACTTTGTTTGAAGGAGCGTTTCCATATACAGTCCGCTGCTATCTCTATTACCATCTTTCTAATATCTCCTTCAGGCACTAACACTATTTTTTGATCCTAATCAAGCCGGATATTTTTTTTCCCGACGTTTTTCGGACCATTTCCTTGAAAACGGGAAAAAGTACACCGTCATCGCGGTCGTCGAGGTCGGTATAGAAACATCATAACGGGACTTTTTATCAACCGCCATTTGTGCTTCTACGCCGCGCTTTTGAGTGGTGAACGAATCTTTGTCCTTGAACGACAACTGTTTCGCGATCTCCTCTGATCCCCCCTTTGTGAGTGCGTGATCAAATTTCGTGAACATTTGAAGATTTCGTTCAGGACCTGTTATCACTCAGTGTATTTTTATCCCACCGGAGCGCGTGTGTGTCGTTTTACACTCGCATTCCTACCAACTTATAAACACAGTAACATTTAGTGACTTTTTAGTGATTTTTACTCCCAAGTGTTGGCTATCATGGCTGTCAACTCTATGACTGATGTCAAACGCGCGCTACGAGCCGTCAGGCCTTGAAATAGCCAGGTTGGAGAAATATGAGCTTGAAGAGCGATGGGAACGCGAAATAGTGAATCAATTATCTGCTAAACAAAGAGAATTATTATATTCACTTTCTTTAGCGATAGTTGAACTGACTGAGCCGTTAGAACTGGCCGAGGAACCGGAGGAGAGTGTACAAACATCTGCCCTTCTTAATCGATTAGATCGGTTGTCCATGAAACTTGTGCAAGTACAATCTCCTACCGATCCTGTCCGCCCGACGCCCTGTCATCATGTCCCTCAGAACACAATTCGCCTCCCCAAATTGGAACTCCCTTCTTTCAGCGGCGACATCACCAAATGGTGTGAATTCATGGACCTGTTCCGCGCCGCCGTCCATGGAGCTCAAATTTCCCGCTCACAAAAGCTGGCTTATTTAAAATCCTGTCTCAAAGGTGAGGCTCATATCATAATTGCCAGTCTTCCTTTAGAAGAGGAAAATTATGATATTGCTCTAGATCTATTGCGAGCTCGTTATGAGCGCCCACGAGACATTTTATATAAAATCGTGGATCGAGTCTTAGATTACCCAGCCATGACATCGCCTTCCTCGTCTTCGCTCCGCAAATTACTTGATGTCTTTGACCAAGCAATAGCTCAATTAAAGGTAATGGGACATTTTTACTCCGACGATGATATTTTTATAACTAGGCTCATTCTGAGGAAAATTGATAAAAGCATCGCGCAACAATGGATGCTCTCTCTTGACGATGGCGATTATTCCGCCCCGAGTGTCGAAACACTTTTAAGTTTCCTCGAAAAAGCCGCAAGCTCACTGCAAGGCCTGACTGGCAAGTCCAAAGCCTCAGGCAGCAAGCGAACCTCCACTGCAGCTGCAGCGGCAGGCGCAGCTTCGGCAACCGGCTCATCAGTCAAGGGAGCAATCTACAAATGCCTTCTGTGCAATGGCCCTCATCTCTTGGCTAGATGCTTTAAATATCAAAATCTCCCTTTCGAAGAAAGAGAAAAATTAATTTTACAACACAAACTCTGTAACAACTGTCTCTCTCCTCGACATGTCCCTAAGGATTGTCCCGCAAAAGCCTGTCCTCTGTGTTCCTCGAAACATCATCGGTCTTTGTGCAAGTCAACCGCATCTTCCCCCTCTACTAGTAAAGTCGTCTCATGTGTTGCCCAAACAAAAAGATCTCATTGTTTTAATCTTCCACTCCTGCCTACAGCCAAAGTTAGAGTTATGTCCGCCTCTGGTAGCTGGCATACCGTCCGGGCATTGCTGGACACTGGCTGTCAAACCTCCATCGTGACGTCGGCCTTAGCAAAGGATTTAAATTTGCCCATCAGCCCCAATGTCATCTCTATCGCGCCGTTGGGGAAACAGCCGCTGGTCGCTGAAGGCAACTTAAATCTAAGGTTCACTTCTCATTTTGACTCTGATAGAGTCTTTGAGGTAAGCGCCTACATTTTGCCTACTCTAATTGAGAATTTACCCTCAGTAAATGTCCCCGGTTCTGTCAAAGATAAATACAATTCTCTCGTCTTGGCAGATCCGTCATTTTTCTCTCCGGGACCGATCGACCTCATATTAGGTGTAAATGTATTTGCTAACATTATTAAATGTACGCCTATGCAAGATTTTGGGTTTAAATGCATGGACACCCAGCTAGGGTGGATTTTATTTGGAAATGATCAAGCGCATGCGCAATGTATTCCTTCTCCACTGGCCGCAGCCGGCAGACTGGCCTCGCTAGCTGTCACAGCCCCCGGAGCGGGTTTATCCCTCGCTTGTACTCCCACTCCGACCGGACTGCCCCTCGAGCGCCTTATCTCTGCCAGCGCCCGGTCTCTTCAAGGTCAGACAGCTGATTTAAACTCTCACTTTCATCTCTCTTGCGCCGATCAACCCCACCCCTCACCGGCTAGTCAACATAGCGGTGATTTATCTACGGCACAAATTAACCGTTTCTGGAATGTTTGTGATAAAGATAAAAATGATAATATTTTAATTTCCGAAAGAGCTGTTAAGCATTTCGAAAAAACATACCGACGCCAGCCGTCGGGACGTTTTGTCGTATCCATTCCTTTTAAAAAAGCGCCCAAAGTCTTGGGTTATTCAAGACACATTTGCTTGAACAATTTTTTATCTCTCGAGCGAAGATTCGGAAAAAATCCAGCTTTCAAAACGGCCTATGTTAATTACATGCAAGATTTTATTAAATTAAAACATATGACTGAAATAGATGAAAATAATACATCTACTTCCCCTTTAAATTCATGCTTTCTTAGTCATCATGGGGTGTATAAAACACATGATAAAAATAAAATACGTGTTGTTGTAAACTGTTCAGGGAGTACCTCAAACAATGTTTCTTTAAATGACATAATTGAGCGTGGGCCTGCCCTACAAAATGACATTCGCGTTATTTTATCTCAATTCAGATTACACCCTATTGCCTTCTCATCTGATATTATTAAGTTTTACCGCTCCATTGAACTCGATGATAAATCGAAATTATTTTTTAAAATATTTTGGCGAGAGCGCGAGAATTTACCATTAAAAGTATACACTTTAAATACTGTCACCTTTGGATGTGTCTCTTCTCCCTTTCAAGCCTTATACTCTATCAAAAAATTAATCCAATTAGATGGAGGTAAATATTCAAACAAAACCCGCGAGATATTGGATAAATGTATTTATGTAGATGATATTTTATGCAGCTTTCCATCCGAGGATGAAGCTACAAATATTATCTCGGAGTTAAAGTCTTTGTTATCGGGAGGAGGATTTTCTCTATCTAAATTTGCTTCAAATTCTTCTGACCTACTTACAAAATTAAAAGTGAGTCCCACTGATTTAAAAATTATCTCTGAACCGGACTCCTTAAACAATACGCCTTCTCTAACATTAGGAATTTTTTGGAATCCGCAGGAAGATAATTTCAAATTTAACTTTTACAAGCCCCCTCTTAATATTTCTACCAAAAGGCAACTTTTGTCGGAAATTTCAAAATTTTATGATCCTTTGGGATACATATTGCCCATCATCATAAAATTAAAAATTTTATTTCAAGAAGTTTGGAAGCTCGATCTCAATTGGGATGATCCGCTACCATCAAACATTCTAAATGAATGGGAAAATTTTTTAATTAACCTACCGGCTTTAGATGATCTTAGCATTCCAAGATTCGCCTCTCAGGCAGCTGCCACTCATTTTGGACTTCTTGGTTGCTGCGATGCCTCCACTAAAGCCTACTGTGCTTGTGTCTATTTATTATCTTACAATTCCCAGGGTGAAATAATACAATCTTGTTTATTAGCTTCAAAAGGACGCGTTACTCCTTTAAAAACGATTTCGCTTCCACGCCTGGAACTTTGCGCCATGGTTCTTTTAACAGAATTGATCACTCTGATTAAAAAATCCCTCTCGGAACCAGCTCATCGCATTATTTGCCTCTCGGACTCTATGGTTGCCCTATGTTGGATTAAAGCTCCACCCTCCAGCTGGAATATTTTCGTCGCCAACCGGGTGGCGGAGGTACAAGTTGCGCTTCCAGAAGCCACTTGGGGACACATTCGAGGTTCATCCAATCCCGCGGACTTGGCCACTCGCGGCTTGGATGTGAAGGAATTTTTAAAATCTCCCCATTGGTTTACTGGACCGGCAACAGAGGATTTTATAGCCCCTGATGATTTTTCTCCCACAATGGAAGTGGAGGAGGAAAGAAAACTTCAGGCTTTAACTATCCAAGCTAAGCCTGATTATTTCTTTGCACGCTTTAAATCCTGGAATTCTATGCTTAGAGTTGTTGCAAGAATGCGTCGCTGGTTACCTGTGTCTCTCCGTCAGTCACGCAACACGTTCAGGCAAGGCTCTCTCACCCCGGAAGATTTAAAAGAAGCGGAAATTGTTTGTTTAAAAATAGCACAAGAAGAAGATTTCGCTGTAGAAATAAAACAGTTGAGAAAAAATGGTTCAGTGGCGAAAAATAGTCCCCTGAAGTCTCTCTGTCCTTTCCTTGAGGAAAATACAAACTTGATGCGAGTAGGAGGTAGACTTCAGCGTGGTCCTTACCCTTACAACGTAAGGCACCCTATTATTTTGCCTTACCACAATCCTTTAACATTTTTATATATACGACATCTACATCTCGAAAATTTCCACGGTGGCACCAAACTTATTCTCTCCCGCCTTCGTGAAAAATTTTTTATTTCAAGAGCACGTAACATTATAAGAAAATTAATAAATTTATGCTCTATATGCGCCCGTTTTTCCGCCTTCCCCTCACAACAACAAATGGCTCCACTTCCAGCGGTAAGATTGACTCCATCTAGGCCGTTTACCGCGTCTGGAGTGGACTATGCGGGACCGTTTTTGTTATGCGAGTCCATTGGGCGTAGGCGGCAAACGCATAAGGGATACGTCGCCCTCTTCATTTGTATGTCTACTAAGGCAGTTCACCTGGAATTAGTGTCTTCTTTGACCTCTGAATGCTTCTTGGCAGCTCTGAACCGGTTTATGAGCCGCCGAGGCGCTCCATTACATTTATATTCGGATCAAGGCACGACATTTCGGGGAGCCGACCGCGAACTTCGCGCTGCTCTTTCTCAATTGAAGGAGTGTGCGAATAGCTGCCTGGATTCCTTAGTAGATAAGGGCATTCACTGGCATTTTCTCCCGCCATACAACCCCCACGCGGGTGGTCTTTGGGAGCGAGCGGTAAGATCGCTCAAATTTCATTTAAAACGAGTCGCAGGGAAAACGATACTCTCTTTTGAGGAGTTTAACACCTTGTTAGTGCAATGCGAGGCAATTTTGAATTCGCGTCCTCTTACTTCACTATCAGACAGCCCCGACTGTTTTCAAGCGTTAACTCCTTTTCACTTTCTAATCGGTTCACCCTCGACATCGAATTACAATCAAGATTTATCAGATATTTCAATCAATCGTTTGTCTAGATGGCAACAAATTTTAGCTTTTCGTAATTCAATTTGGTCATTATGGCTAAAAGAGTATGTAGTAGAACTACAAAAACGAGCTAAATGGAACACTCCAAGGCCAAATCTCAGAGTTGGTCAGTTGGTGTTCATACTCGACCCCCATGTGCCACCACTGTGTTATAAGTTGGGCCGAGTTGATCAAATATTTCCCGGAACAGACGGACAAGTCCGGCATGTACAAATTTCCACCTCATCAGGTGTAGTGGAAAGACACATTTCCCGGGTTGCCCCTCTCCCGTTTGCTGATCCTCCCAACTCTTCGTCATAAACGTAAAAAAAAAAAAAAAAAAAATCTTTTAACTCAATCTATTATACTTACCTCGACAAATTTTCTTCTTTCTTTTTTTTTGTCATATTCATTTCCTTTCCATATGGATCCTCTTATTCCTCATCCAATGGAAAAATCAAATCCGGAAATGGAGATTAACTCCATCCTCCACTCGGGGAGTGACTTCCGTCACTCTCTCACCGCTCTTCACTGAGGACTTTGTCCTCCCATCCCACTTCGGTGAATTTTATATTTGCCATCATGACCGGTCAACTCCTATCCTTCTGTTTCTCACTTTTTCAGGCCCGGAGTGTGTTCGCGCGAGAAATAAAGTCGCCAAACACACCGTCAGAGCGCACCACAGGATAGAGGGAAGTTGACCGGAAGTGCATGGAAAGCGTCCCGCATCTGAGGAAGGATGCGATCAACGCTTCCTCTCTCTCTCAGTTCTAGTTCTGACTCAGACTTGGCTAACGGACCACGCTCGCAGCAGTCCAAAACCCCAGCCTATCTGCCTGGTTACTGCCCATTCGTTGCAACAACCAAACCCCGGTTTACGCCCTGGTGCTAAACCACCTCCACTGGCATCGAGCCCCTAATACGTTGCTCGCCCAGAAAC